>VUQJ01003090.1:17176-33887 GCA_015108635.1 Andinoacara biseriatus | reverse complement strand
ACAGCATTTAGCACAGATATTCATGTTGCGTCCATGTCCTGTCCAACTTTAGCAGTTTAGCTCAATGCACCGCTGTGCCTAATTCATAAATCTGCTACCATGTTAGTTGGTGTTGTTGCTCTTTTAATGCCATTAGAAGAAATAGTTGGATTTTTTTTTTACTACCAGTGTTGTTCTTTATTAGTAGATTTAGCTGCCACATTTCTTTTCATTACATTTAATGGTTGACAAAATCCTAAAACATGTTTTACATTCATCCCCATGTTCACCCAACTGTGCTTTAACAATACAGTTGTGGTCAGATGTTTACATCAACTCATCATGGGCATGAATGTCATGGTAATTTGATGCTTTTAATAATTTCTTTGAACTGTTCTTTTTTTTTTCTCCTTTTGCACAGTGGTCAGACCCTGTGGAGTAAAGGCATAAAGACAAATAGTGCAGAAAGTGTTTTCATGTGTGTTCATGTTTTGAACCTTGTTATTGCGGTCAAACCTGCTTTGCTAGCTAGTAGCAGCTTTTTCTCTCTTACTTGTGGCTTTTGTGGTAGTTCATTTTTTGTCATGCAGTACAACGCAGTACTTGTTTTAGGTACGACAGCAGTTGTAATTTTAAAGGCATCTCTTAATAGGTCGTTAGTAACTTATGTTATTTTACTTAGTGTTGGGTTGATTGTTTTGAAGCTGTCTGTATAGGACACTTTTCTTCAGGATGCATGCATCATGGACAGAGCCGGGCCACCTCACAACACAGTTAGTAATGGTGACGTCAGCATCGCCCACAAGCTGGATGTTGACAGTGTGCCTCCCCTACAGTTGATGTGCACACACTCCCTTTCATGCAGTGCTTGAATATTCACGAGTGCAGTCAATAACCCCAATAGTATTGGGCATGTTCCCCAACAGAAAATAATGTCTGCTTGTTCTGGGCAGTGCCGCCTCTTGGAAATGGCAGTCGATTTATCCACTCCCAAACTGACACCAGCAACTTGAAAGAAAGGCCCAGATGCATAGAAGCACAGAGCAGTGAAGAGCTTATTCCCACTAAAAGACTGTGACTCCTTTGGGTGTATTAAATATTAGCAATACCAAAGTGAAACCTAGCTTATAGTTGTTCAGTGTTATATTGCTCTGGTGGATCTGAACATTCAGCAGCTACTGTTTCAGGACCCAAGAAAAGAGGATTAAAGAGGTATTTGCCAAAGACAGATATTGATGATTTTTACTGTATATGACACTAAATGTGAAATTTAAAGAGCAAATGTACAGATTTGCCTGGCCAAGGAACAAAATACTTTTGCCCAAATACAGCAGACTAAAGCAAGACGTGAAATCCAGCTTCTTAAAACACATCTACATAACTAAGAATTTGAAATAGTCTTTTTTTAAAGGACACCTTCAAAATGTCCACAATGTTTCCATAAATAATGTAAGTTTTATTCATGTTTATTGGTTGTCAGGTCAGTGGACTGAATGTTAAAAATTAATTTAAAATCAGAGGTTTTCTTTGTAACCCTTTTTCCCATTTTAAAGTATAATCACTTAGTTTTACTCAATGCTTGCTGTTCTACCAGTTGTTTTCCTCAGTATTTGAAAAATGTTTCAGTATTTTCAACTATACATCTGTATGATGACAAAGTAGGGGAGTTATTATATTCCAGGTAAATTCTACATAGCTGTTAATATCAAATGTAATATAATAATTAAGGATCTTTTATTTTGAATGAATTTTGGCACCCCCTGCATCTCAGTTATAGTACTGATAATCTAGTTTAGGTCATCCTATAAAGTCTGTACCTGGATCCGAGTGATCCTATCCATGTCTTTTTTGAAGAACCAGGACAAAAAGTGGGCTGGATTACATTTTCCATGGAAGGTGAAAAAATAGATCACCAAAGCCAGATAATTTTTATCTGGATTACACCTTTTTGAACAATGGGCCCAGGTTTCTGCATTTCTGCATTTATGCATTGCACCGATACTGTTTATGGATCTACAGTAGCTTGCTAACCAAGCTTGCTAGCCTTAGCTGAAAACCTAGCGCACCACTCTCTTATACAAATGTGGTCCCTCTGGCTTCAGTATAACATTGAGGCTTAAAAATGCAGAGTCTAAAACCAATGGGTGATGTCATGGTGGCTAAGTCCATCTTTTTATACAGTCTATGGGAGCAACATTATTATTCATTTACAGCTGGTGCTTCTGGTCTAATCCAAGTTCAATACTGACTCTTTTAGCTCTGTTGGTTGTTGCCATCTACTCTTTTATGAAATACCTTTTTAGCTGCTAAATGCTCCACTGTGTTCCCTGACTGTATCTCTGTATAGTGTGTTTGGGGGTTTTTTCTCCCTAAAAACTAATGCTATGACAGCAACAAGACTGAGCCAAGCAGTAAATCAATGGAAGAGACAGGTTTTTGCTTGCTGAAAATCTCCAAAGAGCTACATAAAGATAAGACCCCTGCAGAAATGCAGATTCAGCTGTAGGTTCACGTTGGTTCAACTTTGAATGACACATTTCACATTATTATTTGGTATTCTAAAAACATTTGAGCTTTAAAACAGGCACTTTGGTTGCGTTTGCCCCAAAAGTATGAACACAGAAAACATTTTTTTTTTTATTGATCACTTCATTTTAACTGACACACCTGTCAGCAAATGTTAAAGGGCCTTTCTAAGTCCTCAACTGGGAATCAGTGTGAAATACCTGCAAATCAGACAAACCAGACATAACCACAGCAGCTTGGGAAGAGACTCTCTAATCTGACAGGATTTTTCAGCGATGCTCCAGAACACTGCTGAGAGATAGACGAACAAACAAGACCAAGAGTGTGTTTCTGTGTTCGTGAGGTGATGGTGTTGTATGTGTGTTTCTGTGAGACTGTCTGCACCCCCTGCATGTGCTTAGCGGGCAGCGTAGCCAGACTGAGCTAATAGGCAGGATGTGTGTGAGCAGGAGGCTGGAGGTGGTGGTGCAGGCAGACTCGTCCTGCTGTCATTTTCTGTCTGGATCTGGCATGTTTATACGACTGAGTAGAAAACTCTAACACACACACACACACACACACACACACAAAAGCACTCACACACACTCCTATACACATCTAAACTCTCTCACTCTCTCTCTCACTCTCTCTCTCACTCTCTCTGTCACTCACTCACACACACACACTCAACCTTACCTTGTTCTGCTTGTCTGCTCACACAGAGATAATGAACATTACTATGATTATAACTTTCCTCCTCTGATGTAATCATCCTCATTTGACTGAATTGTCCTCCCAGAAGGTCCAGAATAGGACATGAATGCCTAAATGAGAAACACTGCATCCTTTATACAGCAGCCAGATCAGCGTGAAGGCGACAGTTTGGAGGGGCAGTGCTAAGTAGAGGTAGGCAGACAGGTGGGGTGTCCATATGTCACCCCAGCTCTACATCCCAATCCAACTCCGCCGCTATCCTCTCCAGCTTGGATGAGGGTCAGAGGGCAGGCTGCTGTCTCTCCCTCCTCAGCATGAACACTTGGCATCATTGCTGGTAGCAGGTACTACTTTGCAGTTGTTTTCTAATTTTCAAACAGAAAGTTTTCTGTCTCCCAAACAAAGTATGTGTATATTGCAGGGCTCCATGATTATGGGAAATAATTATAATCACAATTGTTTTGGTCAATATTGATATCATGATTAATATAATTATACTTAGATTCATGGAGAAAAACATTAATTATCATTGGAAGACAGGATTGTAATTGAAATTAAAATTGGAATAATTACTCAAATCTGTTACATTGCATAAAGTGTCTTGTGTTTCCAGAGGGAGATGTGGAAAGATTGGTAAATGTATTCAAGTAATGACCTGAGTCAATCTGAAAATGACGCCTGTGTGGGGTTTTGGGTAGAATTCTTGATGTCACCAGGAAGAATGCAATATAATATGAATGTAGACTACAATAAATACAATCTCTGGACTTGCTGTTCTGATTTTATTCCTTTAAAAAAAGTCCAACAATGGTCTGACAGCATTAGAGACAAAGACAGGGTCAACATAAACCATTTGTGTGCCTTTGCTGAGATTAGGATGAACAATAAGTTCAGTTTAGGACATGATCTGCAGACCACAGGAGAAAGACTCCCCTGTAAAAAAAATAAAATAACTTGTTGTAAAATGGAGACTTTTTGTGGCATGTAGAAGAGCAGCCTTCAGATTATGTTTCTCTGTGTTATGGATAATCAATTGTTATGTTGTACCTCATTCCTAAATATACACAACTGCTTATACGATGGTCAGAGGATAAACTCATACAAACAGCTGCAAGCATCAAATAAAATCTCTGTCTGTTTAAAATTCTTTTCAAAATACCTCAAAGGCCCAAATAACATGTTGGTGTATTTATTTTTTCCCTCATCTACAGTCCATGAACCAGACACATACAGTTATTTATAAGTGAGAACCAAGAGAACGAGAAACTGTCTGCACTTTTTTTTAATAAATAGAATTTAATGGTTACTGGTTAATGGTGACCCTTCGTCTATAACAAAATTAGGATTGGGGGGGTTTGGTTTTTGTCAGAAACCATCCGCTGAAGGAGCTCTGCTCCTGATACGTTATAAATTGGGCATTTTATCCACTTAAGAATGAGCAAATTGTTTCAGGTGTGCATGGCATTTCTTTTGACCTACAGTTGTACCTTCTCCTAATCATGATGATGATGTAGGCAGAGGTCTCTATAGGCCCGCTAGTGATAATGCTTGACGTTTTGCTGTTTTTTTTGGCAGCCAGGCTTGTTCAGTAATAATTAGAGAGACTGTTTTGAACATGAAACCCTTAAAGAATCTTTTTAAAACTCACTTTAATTGGAGAGCTGAAGTTTTTAAGTTTTGCCCTTTAGTTTCTGAAAAAGTGCTTCACAAATAGGGAATAATATGTTACTGACCCAGCTGTGACTGACTGAGGCATTTTCATGATGAGTGTTTTAAAGCATATGGCCCCAGCTGTAATTACCAACCATTTAAACCACTTTTGTGTTAATCATCAGTGAAATGACACTGACACAGACCACTAAAGGATTAATGCATTTGATTAGACTTGACCTCAGACTCCATTCATTTCAATGAAGCTGTCCGAAGACGAGGAGGGGACAAAGACTGCGTGGCTGCAGAAAGTGGCAGGCGGAACAGCAGCTAGCATGTAATCTAATTCCTCTCCTCTTTGTCTTCATTCACAAAGTGTCATGAGCGCTCACGCTTAAATGGGAGGAGGGAGGGCGGGATGATAAATGAGAGGTAAAAAGAGGAGGAATGAAGGAGGCTATTAGGTTACAGTGCGGCCAGCAGCGAGAGGAGAAGTCTATGTGTTTGTTTGGCACGTGTCGTTTCCTCGATCGTCCTCGTGAATCTGATGTCATGATTTATTGTCTCAAATCCAGCTGTGAGATGCAGTTTTCCATATGCTTTTAAACATGCGGGATTGCTTTTAAACAATCGCAATGTGTGAGCAGCTAATAGTCAGCAGCTGGAAGTACAGAAAAATAAATAACTGCACCAGCTTTTGTTAACTATCAAATGTAACCGTGCTCTTTATGCAGAGTAGCCACTGTAAGTGTTTATATTCTTAGATCTGTTTTAAAGCCTTCTTAAATATAATCAAATAAAAGACTTCTTTGCTGTATTGTCTAATCCCAATAATTTATACATGGGAAAAAACTGAATGTGTAATTTATTTTTGTTTAACAATCACGCTTCAATGCAAAAAATCCAAACTTTGTGATAAATATGATAAATGAGGATAATGGACAATGAAAGTGTGAAACACATTTTTGTTTAATTAATTTGATGCTGTGAATTGAACAAAGAACTAAACAGAAAAGTGCTGCCGTGTGCTGTTAATGTGGTGGATGCTTATATTAAACGTGGCCAAATGATCTCAAAGGAACGAGATCAGCATCTTTAATCATTATGAACCAGATGCTCAGGCTTCAGACAGATCTGAATGGCAGGTTTGTGACAGTTTTTTCTACCCTCTGTTTGATGTCAGCAGCTACAGATATCCCTAATATTTTCAACTCAGTCCAAGAATAGAAATATGGAGCTGGAATTGAGAATAATAAGGCCCCTTGAACTGCACTACTTGAGTAAATGTTTACATCGCGGGTTGCTGTGGCTCAGGCTGGAGAGCGAGTCATCTACCAGTCAGTGGATTAGTCCCCAGCTCCTTCAGTCCATGTGTCCCAGTATCACTGGGCAAGACAGGGAACCCCAAGTTGCCCCTGATACATCCATCAGAGTGCTAATGTGTGTGTTAGATTAAAAAAAAACAAAAAGTGCTGTATGAAAATTTGTGCGATTGGGTGAAGGAAACTTATAGTTGAAAGCGCTTTGAGTGCTCAAATTAAGTGGAAATGTGCTATATAAGTACCACTCCATTTACCATTGCTAAACTCATTGCAGCTGTTCCAGACTGAATTTGGTTGCCTTTAGCTTCCTCCATGTCACATGTATATATGTAGTTTTTAATTACAAATCTTTTTTCACCCTTCAGCAAACCAGAGAGCGAGAAAATCAAAAAAAATGTCAAAACACTTCATGATTGTTTCTTTCTTTGCAGGCGTACTTTCGTCAGGGTGTTGCCCTGCAGTACCTGGGTCGTCATGCCGATGCCCTGGCAGCATTTGCCTCCGGTCTTGCCCAAGACCCCAAGAGCCTCCAGCTACTTGTTGGTATGGTGGAGGCTGCCATGAAATCACCTCTAAGAGGTAGGCATGTCTAACAACTGATTTCTCTCTGCCTTTCTCTTCCTGTGTCAACACATCTGAAACAACATGAGTCACATTTACACAGGCAAAGACAATCAAAGAAAAAAACAACAACATAGGCAGAAAACTACAATTTTGTGCTGGAAAACTTGTAGGCAAGAAGAATGTATGCACTGGGGAAACTGTCAACTTATTACATTTCTTTTATTCTTTTATTCAGTAGCCCTCCTCTGGGACTGGGATGTGAAAAAATAGAAAGATCCCTCTGATGATTCAGGCTGCACAAAAAAATGGATGCATGTTTGATATGGGAGATGAGAGAAAAGATATACATAAAGAAAAGTAAGATGCAGAAAATGCATGAAACAGGCATCTTGGATAAAGCAGAAAGAGAAATGTGGAGATAAGAGGTCATCATTGTCAGCATTCACTCGTCGAGGTAAAGGCATGACTCCAATCCACTCCTGCTTCAGTCTTAAGAGAACCTTTGTGTCCACTGCCATGTGAATAGTACAAAGACTGATGCCGTCTGGTTTCTCAGGTAGTCATATTCATATGGAGAGTGAGTGGGGACGTGCTAGCCACAAGGATCTAAGAAGCAGGTAACTGTGTTAGTGCTATCCCCATTCATTTGTTGAAGGTAGCTGAGTTTAGGAAGGTAAAAAAAATTATTTAAGTTATGAAATAAATCAATAAATAGGACAGGCTATGATTTTTCTCAGACATAGACAGAATTCACAGATACACTTTATTTCAGCTCTGATATTTGTGGCACATTGTTATAGAGACAAGATCTAATCACTGACAATATAGAGCTTAAAGAAGTTAGTATGAAACAATGTAGCATCTAGTTCATACAACAGCAGCATAACAGGGTGATGATTCTCTGCAGCGATCAACTGCTGCCTGGACAAGCAACACAACCTTGCTGTTTCTTGATCTTGGGACATTATCAAAACGTAACTTGATTGGCTATCGACAGCAGCAGTGCATTTGAATAAACATGATTTACTTGAAAAGTTGAACTTTTCTCAGTTCTTCAGCTGTAAATGTACTTAGTTACATTCCATCTTTGGCTATTGAATCTTGTGGGTTTTTTGATGAAGTCAAAAGTTACACGCGCAGGGCTTCAGGATCGAGGTTACACTTTAGACGGCTGGTAAACTGAAGCTTCTTTAAATGCAGACAGCACATTGCCAGAGACTGCAGAGGGTCACAGAGGTGGGATGCTGATTTTTAAAAGCAAATGCTGATTTCTGGAAGGAATTGCTGATGTTTGAGAGAGTTCAGTGGGTGCACACACTTCAGAAGCACCAGAAAACTTATGTGTACTGATTAATTTCTGATTAGGTCCCCTTCCAGATTTAGGAACTTCACAAACATGCTTAAATTGAAGAGCTGAGGACACTGAAGGGTCTAGTTCAGTTTTATCATCATGTTTATTCGCATGAATTAGCTTCTTGCAGGGTTCATGATGAAATATTTACAAGGTAGATTCTGGTGTGTCATTGATCTAACCCCCCCACAGTTCACAGTGCACTTTTATGTGTGGGTCTCAACAGCATACAAACATGAAGGAAGAGAACAGACAATCAAGAATGATCTGCAGGCTAGAATTGCCACTGGCTTGTGTTTTTGCCCTTCAGCTGTATCAGAATAAGAGCAGGGCTTTTGCATGTGTTCTTCCACCAGGCAGCAAACCTGCTGAGTATTCATCATGTTTCCCTTTGAGGTCAAGCTTGTGTATCCAGAGGGGTTGTATTGAGCACAAGGCCATTGATAATGGACCTTTTTTCATGTTTCAAATTAGGCATTTACAACAGACAACAAAAGGCATCATTTCAAAGTTTAAGCAGCAGCATCGCCAGATGAATGTAGTAGATGGAAAAGAAAACATTCCCATTTTGATAATGATGAGAATGTGTTTGCATCAGTGGCAGCAGCAGCAGGTCTGATGCACTGCAGGAGGTTGCTCTCCCACCCAAGGGCAGCAACCTTCAAAACCTGATCTCCCATAATCTTCAAAAGGGAGTTGCAATGCTTATGTAAGCAGTAGGCGGGACAACATGTTGGACCATGGAGAAGGCCAATATAGTGTGTAGTACACAGTAGGGAGCTGCATTGTCAACAGCATGGAAGAGTAGGGGCTGCTCTGGTTTATTTGTCTTTCTATGGTTTGCTAAAGATTATTTTATATTCTCACATCAGTAAATTATTTTTTAATGTGAAAGAAAATGTTAAAATAAAGGCTAAGAGCCTTGAAGTAATTTTGAATTGTTAAGGTAGGTGACATTATTAGAAACTATTGTTTCTTACTCCAAAGTCAGATGAAATGATGTACACGAAATGGACAAAACTATTCAGCCACACCTTTTAATCTTTGAATTCAGGTGTTTCCAGTCCCATTGCTGCAGGTGCATAAAATCAAGCACGCAATCAAGCAATGGAGCATTCGTGAAATCATGGGTTGTTCTAAAGGGCACACTGAATTCAATTGCTGTACTGTAATGGGATACCACAACTGCAACAAATCAGTTTGTGCAATTGTTTTCCTCCTAGATAGCCCACAATCAACTGTAAGTTGTATTTTTCCAAAATGGAAGCATTTAGGACCACAGGAACTCAGCCACACAGTGGCAAAGCACGTAAAGTCACGGAGTGAGGTCACTGAGTGCTGAAGCGTGTAGTGCATAAACAACACTCCAAACCTCCTCTGGCATTAACATCAGCACAAAAACCATCCACTGGGAGCTTCATGGCACAGGTTTCCGTAGCCAAGCAGTTCCTATAGGTGTAATGTGTGGCCCAGTAGTTTTGTTCTTATTACGTGTTATTTCACCAAATCTGAGCTTATAACCTTCTGATTTTCTGCACTGTCGCTTATAAGAAGCCAAGAATATACCAAACAACTTTCATACATACAGTAAGCAAATGTAGATGGATTAAAGAGGTTAAAAAGTTTTCAGTTCAACAAAAGTAATTAACTGACTGGTGGTAAGTCAGAGGGGTTTTTTTGTAAAATCTAGAAAGCTGTAAAAGTCTCAAGTCCAATCTAGAACAATTTCCCTCATGTCCCTGATACATTAATGGGCACATGGGCATTTTGGCCAAACATTTGCACCCCACCATTGCCTTAAACTAGCACTGTAAAATACACTGAATGACCATGCCCCTTTAAAAACTTTCATGTTCTCATAATGCACTGTTTCTTTTCATTCGCCTTATTTACTTTGTTTATACTACTGTATTTAATCATTAGTTATTATTAATCTCTGGCTCTCTTCCACAGCATGTCTTTTGTCTTTTGTTACTACTGAAGTACTGTAAGTCTCTTTATATCTGAAAATTGAAAACTGTTTGCTGCTAGATACAGCCTACATTATATTAAAATCTCATCTATAGAGCATCATTTTGCAGTTTGTATCAGACAGCAGGTGCAACAAAATGTGACCACTTTTATTGAACTGAAAACTTTGCTCTGTGTGTTTGTTCTTGGACTCATCATGGTTGCAGAAGCAAGATTCATAAAGTGTGGCGTTACACAGCAATTACACAGCAATATAGGCTTTAAAGTGTGCTTACATAAGCTTAAAATGGGTCGTGCAGGACCAAATGATGCTTTAGCAGCAATGCTTCTAAGTGTGGATGCATTTTATTGCTTATTAATGCAAGTCTTCATTTTTAAGAGTAAGCATGTTATTACTTTCTAAAAGTTGCATAGTGTTGCTGAGCACAAACACACAAGTTTTAAGACTTTTCATTTTTTATGGAAAGAGAGAGAGGGTGGGTGTAGTGTTCTGTCTGTATCAGTAGGATGCTATGGTAACACAGCCAAAGGAAGAGCTTCATCTGAGACACACACATTAACAGATTACAGACACTGATTTAGGCCCTAAACACCTAATCAATGCCTAATAGATCCTAATCACAAAATTAATCCACACATTTGTTGTATTAACCCTAATTTACAGTATCACTTCCTTTTTCTTTGTGTTTTTTAGATCAGGTGAGATCATTTATGGGCCTATTCTATGTGACTCGCACTGTAATGAACACATTGGGTTTCAGTATCATGGACAACAAGACTTTGAGAGTCAGACGAGTGGAGCACTCTAACAACCTACATTCAGATTTGGGGTGGCCGTTTCTACCTTCTGAGTTGCAGCTGACCCAAAATTTGTTAGTTGGAAATTAGTTTGGTAGTGAAGTATATGTACATCAGATTGTAAATTAAAATTAAAATTCAACATCTGTTGAAAGATACAGCAAAATTTTGCTAAACACGCTTAAAAAAGTAACCATGAGTTTGTTTCAATAAATATAATAAGTATTAAAACTCTTATTTGCATTGTTTTATTGTTGTCTAGCTGCAAAAATCCAGATGAGAGAAGCACTCAGGTCCTAATGCAATGCCCACAGAGTAATGAGTTTAATGAGGAGAGACCCCTTGAGTGTCAATCAATTCTTGGTTGGGAAATCCAATTTAGAGACCCTGAATTTCACTTTTTTTTTCCTTTTTTTAAAGAGGTTTTCATCACTAAGCACCACTGTAAACTGTGGATGTTCAGGTTCAGGACTGTTCATTGAAAGTTAACACAAAAAAAAATCATAAACTGTTGGGAATTGACATGGACATGGTCTAAATTTCTTGGAGTTAAGAAGAGGCAGCAATTCCTCACATACCCACAGTGGGCACGCCACCATTTTCCGGTAAGCTGGTGCGTTGTGCTGCTGAAGCTGCAGCTGGGTTGAAGACACGAGTGTATGATTGGGTTGGTTTTTACTGCTTTTTAAACTGTATAAAAGCATAGAGATTCACAGATTTATAGAGGAATAGTTTGAAAAGATACTTTGTGGAAAAAACTTCAATCACAATTTCTTTGCTTCCAGTTTTGACGTCTTCTCTTCCTGCACAAGCGCTGATGTCGAGATTTTGTATGAGTAGTAACAATTGTCGTTCAGGCGAATACTGCAGCAGGTACCTGCACCATAACGATGGCAATAATTGGATTTGGCTGTGTGATGATGTCACCGGCAGCGAGGCAAATTAATTAATGCATCGGATAGAATGGCCCCGTGATGATTCCTAAAGGGCTTAATAAAGTTTTATCGAATCTACTCCAATCTCTATTAATGTTTCTAAATAATAGATGATTCCCTTTCCGTACATCAACAGTCTGTTTTTGTGTATCTGTCACACCTTCATAGACTCACTTGAGCCCACCTACCAGCAGCTGCAGAAGATGAAGCTAGACAAGAGCCCATTTGTGGTTGTCTCTGTCATCGGCCAGGAGCTACTGACGCATGGTTTCCACGGAGCCTCGGTAGTAGTCCTGGAGGCGGGGCTGAAGATTGGCACGTGCTCACTAAAGCTGCGTGGATCCGTCTACTCTGCCCTGAGTTCTGCGTACTGGTCTTTAGGTAATGTGGAGAAGAGTATGGTCTACATGCAACAGGACCTGGAGGTGACCAAGACTTTAGGTATGGAAAACTTGAAAGTGTCAGTTTATAGTGTGTGAAAAAACAGCTACAGTAAAGGTAACTTCCTAAATTCTTCTCACACAGGTGACCAGTCAGGGGAATGTCGAGCTCATGGGAACCTCGGCTCTGCCCTTTTCTCCAAAAGCAATTACAGAGAAGCACTGGCCAATCACAGAAACCAGCTGGTGCTGGCCATGAAGCTCAAGGACAGAGAAGTAAGTTTGCATGCATGTTTGGGATTTCCAGCATGTAATGTAAAGTGTCCTAATGTGTATTTGTGTAATAAGACAACACTTTTGATCTGCACTCACCCACTCTTGGCTTAAATGTGCTTTGTTTGTGAAGAAAGCAGGTTGGAGGCAATGGTCCAATTATAGTGCAGCAGTATGGATAGTAACCGGGAGGAGAAGGGGCATTACATTAATTTAGCTACAGAGCTTCACTCTTAATGAATATATTTAGCGGGGTGCTCGTTGAAAAAAAGGACATTCAAGCCATTACGTTTTAAAATGAATGAAAGACCTCTGATTTTAAACTTGACATCTAATGCCAATCATCTGATAACCTTGCCTCTGGAGGCGACAGCCAACTGCTGTAGTCTTTCTTTAAGGCTGCAGATAAATTAATAAAAGTTAATAAATAGCTAAACATCAGATAATAGCCAGTGATTATGTGCTTTTGTTCCCCAAAAGTGATTTGGCATTGCAACTCAGAAAAGAAGCAAAGCACAGTGATAAAATATTCTGTGCTGTAATGATTGACTGATTTCTTGTTTGGGAGCTTAACTTAAGTATATTAAATATATTTAATATTTTAGAGTCATGGTTGATCAAGTGTGAAACACATGACAAGAATCTTGCTAGAAATTACGCTGTCATGAAACTGTTTGCTCATATATATTATCTTACTTTGGCCTTTTTTCCTTATCTTCTGTCACGCTCTTGTCCTTCTTGGAAAGCAGTTTTTCCATTGCCTGCGGCCACAGCTAAACTCCTCAGCCTTCTCCCGAAACACTCTGGACATTTGTGAAAACCGTAGTTAATTAGATTAGATTGTCCCAAAGTACAAAGTAAAGCTGTCAGGTTGTGTGTGTGTTTTTATTTCATATTTGTCACACAAATATAAAGAGCTGTGCTCATCGATGCTTTCTTTACTGTGTGTAGCAGAAGCACGGCTCCATTATCAGCTAGATTAATAAATACCAAGCTGTTGTCTGACTGGGTTTCAGTCAGTATGCTGTTCTGCTGTTCAGTGTGTTCACTTCCTTTTTTCATTGCAGACTCAGAAAGAAATTTGAAAAATAATAATAAAATCTTGTTTGCTTCATGGTCTGCAGGTTTTGTTAGGTCATTTTTGGGGCTTTTGTGGTGATTGTTATTTTTGGAGTTTTTAGTTTGTTTTTCATTGTTGTTCCTGCGCTCTAGTTTTAATTGCTATTTGCTTGAGTTTCATTATTGCTTTGTTTCTGTGATTATTCTGTGAGTATTCCACGTTCTTTCAGGATTCTAATTATGGGTTAAGCAGTCTCAGAGTTTGCTGTTTGATTCCTCATACTTTAGTTGGTTGTAGCCTCCCCTGCGTTTCTCTGTGTTGAGTATTAAGCTGCATACACATCGGAAGCGATGTTTTTATTGCAGGAACAAATATGACCGGACAATTTAGTTGATTATTGTGTCTTCCTGCAGTTAAGTCAGCAAGATTGCAAAGTTTTATTATATCCGTGTTTTGGCCTCTCTGATATCCTGTGAGGTTCTGCTGGACCCTCACACACCAGTGGCTCAATACTGCAGTTGAACACACACACACTTGGACATGCACACGAGTCACTTAATAGCATGTGATTGCATGCTGGATCTGGAAAGCCTGATTGAACACCTGTCAGTAAGACAAATGAGGGTTTGAGTGAGTTCATTTTGATGAAAGCAGTGAAGCAGCAGTCCTCTTTGTCTGGATGTGTTTTCGTCCACGCGTCTCAGTGTTTGTCTGTGTCAACACCTGGTTAAAGCATCTGACCAGCTACAGGTTTTAGCACATTCATTTTCCACACACACGTATGTATATCTGCTTTTGTCAAGAGCTCAGAGTCAAAACCAGATGCTGTTGTTTCTCTTTTGAAGCTTGTGTGTCTGTCCAAGGCATGTATTGTTGACAGACGGTTATTGAGCTTCTCCTCCACAGGTGTGCAGCTTAAGGCGACTCAAACACGGTCATCAACAGAAATCCATATCTCCCACTGTGTGTTTGCTCTGCTGCGTTATTTGTGTTTATCTGTGTGGTGTGAGAAGGTTTCAGTGCGGCATGCTCCCAAACAAAGCTCCAGAAAGCTGGCGGGAGCTTTCTTACACTTACTGTTACAGTTAGATCAACATTAATAATAACAATAACAACATTAATAATAATAAGCATTTGCACCTGCTATGAACAATAATACAATAATCAAAAAATTTGTCTGAAAAAATTGTTAAAAGAAGAAAAAGATCAAATAAAGATAATTAAATCAAGAGAGGCGTGCTACCAAATGTAAAAGGAAATGAAAAAGAAAACAAAAATAGTGATCCTGATGGAAATATACTTGTACATTTTCTTAGAGACTGTTAGATAACAGACTATTACCACTTCTTTTAAACTTTGGATGTCCACATTAGCACGTTTAAACTATGAATTGGCATTCAAAAACAAGCCTGCTCACACCTACTCTCCCCACTCTGCCTCAGTGTCTCCCCCTTTTTACCTCACACACGCCTTTCTCACCTCTCCGCATACTGACAGTTTTAAATCTCAGAGGCAAACCAGTCTGAACCAAGCTGAACATCACCTTCCCAAACCTCATGCATCTGGTTTTATCAGGCGCACAGAGGAAGCAGTGTCAGCACTAATCTTTCTCTGTCTCTATTCATCTCTGTTATTCTGTTTCCATGCATTAGCTCTAGACACCTCCTACACCTCTCTACTCACATTATTTTATTTTTCCCCATTTCTACCTTTCCGAGCTCTTCTAATGAGATTTGCTGCTTTTCTGCAATACAAATCTAATCTAATGATATGCTAATATTGTTATGTTTTGATTTGAAAAAGACAAGGATTGTCAATCTCACGCTCACTTTCATTTATATAGAAGCACAGACATAAACAGCACAGACATACGTGGACCAGCTCAGACACAACATGATTGGATTTTTTTGTGTGTTTTCTCAAAGCAATATGTCCTTAAGGGAAATCAAACACTTGTCTGGCCAGTTGACTGTACACACAGAGGCCTCATCGTCATTTATTAAATCTCCCTTTCCTGCCTACAGCTCCACCGCAGACGTGTCAACTGGATTTTTATGTGTTTACACTCATCACTCGGCTGGGAATTGGGATTTCTGTAGATGTGTGCCGTCGTATTTTTCACAAACATGAACACACATGAGCAGAAAGAAAAGAGCAGGATATTCTGACGTTAATTAGGAGTGGTAAATTCCACTAAAGGTCAGTTTGGCTGTTTTCAGTGACAGTTTTTAGCGCTCGTTAAAGCTCTGA
Organism: Andinoacara biseriatus; assembly: GCA_015108635.1. Classification (NCBI taxonomy): domain Eukaryota; kingdom Metazoa; phylum Chordata; class Actinopteri; order Cichliformes; family Cichlidae; genus Andinoacara; species Andinoacara biseriatus. The sequence goes on along the minus strand of VUQJ01003090.1, from coordinate 18,135 downwards.
TTTAAAGGGACGTGCATGTGTATTACCTGTCCCATATAGGCTGCATTTGAAATGAAGAAGATATTCCTCTCAAAGTCCCGTGGGGCTGCAACTAATACTGTATTTTCATTGCAGTGTAGACTCCTTTTATCCATATAAGTAAGAAAACTGTGAAAAATGCTACGTATAATTCCAAACAGTCCAAAAAAATCAATTCAAATAACCTGCTTTAATTGGCTTATAGTCTAAAATATATTAGACTTTGCATCCATAAACTGCACAGACACAAATGACTCATAATTAGCATTAATTAACTTGACATTTAAATACTTTAAAAACTGGAGCACAAATATCTTGGACAGACTGTCCAACAAAACCTATAATATTTGTCCAATAAAAATGCTCCAAAAGGGAGTGCTAACATTATGGAGAGGTCAAGTTCAGTGACTGGAATTAGCCCAGGTAAGGCCTAGAAAATAGCTTTTTATTAGCTTTTATAACACAACCCTAACTTTAACCATTAGCACAATCTAAATGGATGAACTAGACATTTAAAAAAATTGAAAAACTCCCCTTACAGTCCCATACAACTGTTATAAAGATTAACAATTCACTTTAGTCTAGGCTCTAAATATGCACTATATACAGTACCTCTGAAGTTGGACATTTTAACATGGGAGTCTATAGAGGGACTGATTTGCTTTTAAAAGCTGCCTCAAGTGGCTATTAAAGGAACTTGAGTTTAATAGCCACTTGAGGCACATCCAGGTTGGCTTCATTTCTCAGGCCCGGAGGCTGCCTGCTTAGTTTACTAATCTAAAGCTGATCTCTGCAGCCAACAACATATTCTTTAAACTCGCAAACAATAGCCAAAGATCGCTTTGGACTTGCTTTTTTGTCTGTCTGTCCCTTGTGGTTCGCTTTGAAAGGTCAAATTCAATGTTTTAGTTTGTGTGTGTGTGTATGTGTGTATGTGTGTG
>VUQJ01003089.1:27062-37723 GCA_015108635.1 Andinoacara biseriatus | reverse complement strand
AAGAAAAAAAAAAAAAAGAAAAAAAAAAAAAAAAGAAGTAAAATTAAGGGAGGGGTGGGGGGAGTAATATAGAAGGAGGTAAGAAGGATGAGATGGAGGATAGAGAGGGGGGAAAAAAAACAGGAAAGACAAAATGGAAGAAGGTGGTGGAAGGACAGAGAAAGGAGAAACGCAGGAGGGGCAAAAATGACAAAGAGACACAAGTGGAGGCAGAGGGAGGGAACAGATAAAAAAAAAAAAGAGCAAGGGATGAAAAAATAGCAGACAGACATTAACAAAGGTCATAGCACAAAACAAACACCTATTTTCACAAACTCTTATCTGCGCTTGAACTCACTTCTTGGCCGATTGCTGGATTACTGGAGAGATTAAGTGGAATCTGATGTAGGCTGCAGCAGAAGAAAGAGCAAACAGGTGTCAAGCATTCCCTAATGACACTAAATGCCTTTACGGCAACAACTTGGATGCTAATTGATGCACACAATACACGTACATACACACTCTCATACATACAGAATACCTCTTGGGCTTTTGAATTTGTTATCTTTCTTGTACCACAGGCAGCCCCTGTCGCTGTCGGCTATCCGGACTGGGAACTCGGTGTCTGGGCAGTCAGAGGCCTTCAGGGTGAAGTCAGTGGCTGAACAAATGCACATACACAATAAATCACCATTGCACTCGGTACAACCTCATAAATAATGTGTGAGTTTCAACAATTCATTATATACAGTTAAGGGATAAACATGCAGTCACTTGTCAACAGAGAGAAAGATGTTACCCTTGCAATAAATGATTCAGAAACCCTTGGGCCAGAAAGTGAAGGCACCAGCTTTTAGTAAAGCTGGCCGTGTGGGTCTGTCGCTTTACAAAGTTTGTAAGCAAACCACAATGACAGAATGAATCAACCTTTACATTTGGGCAGAACTGAGCCAGAGGTGTTTTGTTTTCCATGTTTAAATTAAAATATTGACCTTTAATTAACATACTCTGTTCAATCCATGCAATCAGCAAATATAACTGCAACTGTGAAACCATTTTTATGCCGGTCAGTCTGAACTTCCACTCTGCACAGTACTTTTTAGCCATTGGTATGTTACAGGAGCCGGCTCTGAGGCAATATGCTGAATGGTAACCATGTGGGCATCATCGGCCTATATAGTACCTTTTAAAGAGACGAGGCAACAATTTATCGTAGGTAAATCGTAGGTATTCACAGATTGATTTGACTGATTTTTGATCCTTTTTTTTTTTATCCTGCCACAAACAGGAAAATTAACTATAGAGCTGTAACAGGCTGTAAATAGGTATATTTCTGCTCTAAAGCTGGACATTCTAACTTTGTCTATATGGATTGACTTGCTTTTGAAGCCTGTCTCAAGTGGTCATTCAAGGAACTGCAGTTTGACTTGAATTGGACAAGAGGAATTCCTGGTAGTCTACAGCAAGAAAAGACTAGTATAAAAAGTGTTAAATACATAATTCACCACGCATTAAATCAGTTTGGCTATAGAAGGGTAAGCCAACAAAAACAGGATTATCTTTCCTCCGACACAGCTATTGTGATCTTCCATTTTGCTCCGTTGTCAAAATATGAGCTGAGCTAATTAAACACTACATTTCTAAAATGCAAAGTTTCTCTCCTCTGGACTTAAATTATGGGATGAGGATAAACACGCTGTGAGACAGCATTTAACTGCGGCTTTAATAACTGCCGAGGTATGGGGGAGAAAACTTTCTGCAGATTCCCTGAGTGGGTTTCAAATCACTCAACCCACCCCCAGAGAAAAAAGTCCCATCCTGACTTCACAAATTTTACCCTGAATTAATACACCTCAGCTAGATCAGTGACTAACAAGGGAGTGTTACAAATGACAAAATACACTCACAAAAACATCCTGTTCCTCTAGGTTTGGTCAATATATCTGATTACTGTATTTTGTGGATGGATTAATGGAGAGCTAAAGCACAAACTGCTGGTGCACATCTTGTCCAAATCATTGTATTGGACACCTTTCAGATACAGCATGCAGCAGTCTGGGAGAGAAAGACCCACTTTTTTGTCCATAATGCAAAAAGAAGTTTCTTCACCTACCAATGAACTTGTTCTCTGCAGGAAGGTGGAGGTCGGTGTTTAACTCCAGGTTTCCTATCCACCACTCTCTCCACTCCTGCTGGATATCTGTGTGAAGGTTAAACATCTATTAACACACAAGAAATATTTGTCATTTTGATTCAACTTCTGAATAAAGTGAACTCTATACTTTTATATTTTAATTTAAAGGCTTTCCCAACCCCATTGTTTGCCATATAAAAGACAGAGATAAATGCTGGCATTTCTACTGCTGGCTCTGCTTTATATGTGGCTGAATACCACCACACATGGGAAAAAAAGACAATGTATTCACTGAATGCTTACAATGTACCAAGGAACTGCTACACTGACAGTAAACACACATGCGTTCGCGCGCACGCACACACACACACCCTCCACGCTGTATTGTGTGCCAAACCACTTCTCCCTGAGGGGACACTGGCCCTCATGCTCTGGTGACAACAGCATCAGGTTGGCTTTCTCAGGGGTGAGGAGGGACAGAGCTGCACTGATCACCTACACACACACACACACACACACACACACACACAGTAAAATCAAAAGATGTTTGCAACAAAGAGAGAAAGATCACATTCCCTAAGTTTCTAAGAAACATCCACATAAATATGAGACAGTTTTAGCAGCCAACAACAATAAGACACAAAAAACAAAAACAGGCAATATTATCCCTGAAGAAAATATGCAAAGCCACAATTACACTGTAACTTTTGATGCAAAATAACATCCACCAGCAGAAAACAGGAATCAGCTCAAAAAATACGCTTTAAGCAAAATCATTAAAAGGAGCAGTGAGAAACGCATCTATATTTTTCTACTTTTGAGTGACCTGTTTCATTAACATCTTTATCTAAAAAAGGACATTTTGCGCTTTAGAATAAAAGCCCTGGAAGTGGTTCACTCCCAGAACGACTGAACTACTTACATTCGGATTGAACTCAAACATCAACTGATCTCCTGTCAGGAAGTCTTCTTTAGGGAACAATTGCATGTTTTCACAAATGTCCTCTACGTACTCTATAGGATCAATCTGGCAAAGAGAAAAATATACGCTTTAGTCCCACAATCTCTGGTAATAACAGTACTTCATTGCTATATGTCTAAAACACATCTAGCTCAGCAACTTATGAAGGTTTTTAGCCTTACTTGCTCCTGATAGTGAAACTCATTTGCTTCAATCCTCTGAATCTCTTCATATATCCTGAGTGCACAAACAGACAGAAGAAAAATACAACTTTTGTTCACCTCATAAAATAGCTTGTCACATGTCACAACACCAATACTCTCTAAGATAGAATAAGGAACATAACAAAAACAAAAATAATAAGGCTATATATATAAAAATGAACAAACAGCCAAACAAACACATTATGATGTCAGTAGCCCAAATAAAGCAGCATTTACTTCTACACACAATGCACCAAAAAAGTCAGTGAGACAGACAAAACATCTGAGTTGTGCTTAATTTCAAAGTGGGAAAAAAAAACCCTCTCTGTAACTAAATCGATCCTGTTGAGTTGTTTGGTAAGACTGTGTGTGTGTGTGTGTGTGTGTGTGCGTTTCCTTGTCTAGCTATTTTAGATTTTAGTGAGGACTAGCTTGGGATTACCATCACTGGAAAAATGAGGACTGTTGGATGTATCTTCACTTTTATAGACCCCATCCAAAGCTCTGCTTAAGGGCTAGGTCTTGGTTTTAGGGTGTATCACCTGTGTGTGTGTGTGTGTGTGTGTGTGTGTGTGTGTGTGTGGTGCGAGTGGTCTGAGTGAGAGCATGCCTTTGCTGTGGTCCAAGTGTCTGCAACATCTTCAGGTACTGGAACACCAGGTGAGTCACCTGTTAAAAGACACAGACAGGCAAATTAAGCATCACTCCTAAAAGTGTCGCAATGCTAAAATCAAAATGTTTTGGTTAGCGAAACTTAAGAAAAATATTCGTTCGTGTCTCCAATCAACTGACATGTAGGTACTGTTAAGTTTTATGATCCATAACAAGTACAGTGATGCACGAAATAAGCTGTCAATCATGTTCACTGTGGTTATTTGATTACGGTCATTAGAACAGCTCTGACAACTGAATAAAGGTTGAATTCAAAAACTACACAGGTGGGTAACATGTCTCAATCCTACTTTTAGAGTGTGTAAATGAAAATATCATCTCCATTAGAGTAATAATTGAAATAAAAATTATTTTTAACAGTGAACAAAAAGTTCAGCTGCAACTGTTTAAGACAAAAAAAAAAAAAAATCACTTAGCATCTGAGTAAGTGAAAAAGTGTCTCCTGACATCCATTTTAAAGGGATGGTTTGATATTTTGGAATATGCATTTACATCTTTGCCCAGAGTTAGAAAAGAGATTGATGTCTCTCTCATATCAGTGCACCAGGTATGAAGCCACTGCCAGCAAGTGATTTGCTTAGCAAGCAGAAAGACTGGAACAAACCTCACCAGCCTTGCTAATTAATACATAATATCTTTTTTTATTTATTTATTTTTTACAGTGGGGTTATGCACCAGACTGTTTCTTGCTGAGACCAGCTGCTAGGCAACTAATGAAAAATACAGCCAGATTATGTGGTCTCGGTCTTATTGGAGAATCTGTTCTTCCTTCATTTAGTGTCTATATACAGTCTGAGGCACAAGCACCAGTATTTGTACAATCTGTACAGGTAAGAAACGGCTTGTTTATTGACAAGCACATGAAGTGTAGGTAAGGTAAATTCTGTCATCTTTAGATAGAGCTAGTTGGCCAGCAGCAACCAGCAGCGTAATAATTGGTATACCTTTCGTTTTTGTATTTATGGTACTGTGTGATTTAATATGTTTTACTAACATTTATGCACTCTGAAATATCCAATAGGGTACCCAACGCAAGCTCCTAGCAAAGTATAAAAGCAGCATTAGACCTGTGAGGGAGCACTTTTCTGAACTGCAGGAGGTTTTTATTGCCTGCGCTAGTTTCATATTAAGTTAGCTTGCTGAGTGTCTAACAGGAGGAGAAGCACAGTGGGACACATGTCACTGGTAATCCAATGGCACACTATAATTTTGATGTCAGGCTTGACAGTATTTAGTGTCATCCACCTTGAGTCTGCTGATCCCTCTAATCAAGTCATTTTATTTAAAGGGCACATGTTAAAAAAAATAAGCAAAAAAAAAAAAAGCTAATCTATATAAGCAGATATCTGCATAAGAATATGAACTAAGGGATAAAATTTAGATTTTCATTTGTATTGTAGTAGAAATTCTATTGACCAACCAAGTTTAAGCAAGCTTTGATTGCAGAGAAGCCGTTCATACTGTGTGAAGACCAGAAAGAACTGCTTCTGCCAAAATACAATCTTCAAACCATCAAGTATTGTTTTACAATAGTCAGTGGGGTCAGTAGTCAATAACAATCAACAGTCAACAGACCATTAAGTCTTAGTCCGGGTATCCTTCAAAAATAAACCGATGTCCTAAACCCAAAACAAAAAATAATCACTTAATCATGATAAAACAAATGCAATTAGTTACTGGCCCCTAACAAAACTATGTACTTACTATAGTACACCCATACATCTTCCTAATTCCACATTGTTAGTCCTCCCACAAAACAACAGCCTATCATTTTAAAAATAAGTAACTTTTATCACTATTCAATCATGCTCATAATCGTGACCTAAACACCTGAGATTTTATCTGCGTTTAACATTATAAAATGGTGCATTTCAACTCAAACCAGGATTATTTCCTAACACTAACAACAACAGCAAGCAAACACAGAAGTTGTGTGCTGCACCTGCACCACCATCTTCAGTGGAACGTTTGTAATCAATATGATTGTGTAGATGATTGTAGACTAGCAGTATTACCAAGTGAGCCTCAGATGTGATACCGCAAATACTGCATGTCACTAACTTAGCTTACAATTAACTTCATTTCATATTATTCAGAAAACTTTTGTCCTCCTCATTGAATTGACAGGATCCTCTTTATAAATCAAGTGCTCTTATATTCTTAAGGTTGTTTAAGCATTAATACAGCAATTACCACACTAATGTTGAACAGGCTATTTTTCCATTACATACTGAAGAACAGGAAACGGTCCTCTTGTTGAATTTTCAGGCACTGCCTTTGTGTTAAAGACAGAAGTTGTCATAGCAACTGATGCAAAGGGCTTCCTTGACCTTACCTGTTGTATGCCAGCTTCTTCCAGAGTTTTAATAATGAAGAAAATCTGACTCTTTATGACATGACAAGAAATAATGAACTATGCATGGCAGAGTTTTGCATAAATCACTAATTTAATTTGCTCAGTCCCAAGTCTTTTTTTTTTTTTTTCCCATTTTCCTAAAACAAAAGAAGAAGAAATAACAAATGTTAAGAGTCTTCTTTACCTGGTAAAAGTTTTGGAAACCCTCATCAGTGAGGGTGATGGAGATTGAAAAGATAGAGTAGGTGGTGTTTTGGTCAAAGCCAGTTTCACTGTTTCCTCCAAACAAAGCCACAGCCCAGCATCTTTGGAAACACAGACATAGAAATATAATAATACATTAACACAAATAGGCCTGTGGGTAAAGAATTACTCACTGCAATATACTGTAAACGGAATGGGCATTAAATATGTGAAGGGCATTCAGGAGAAGACGTGTCGCTTGATGCTTCCTGGCTGCAAACACCTGACATTCCTCCAAACCCTTCACTTGCTACCGGGGGAGTGAAAAGAGCTTTAAAAACTTCAAATGAAGAGATTACATGTAATATTCAATGGTACTTTTTGGTTTTCACTAATTTGAAACATTAAGACACTTGAAACTTGTTGGGTACCACATCAAGATGAAAACATCAGTTGTATAAAGACATCGTCCATTTATGTGATGACGCTCTTAAAAGGACAGGTTTGTTTGAGACGTCTGCTCTGCATTAGAATAAGTAACTAGGATGGATCTAAAACTTTTTTATACTGCACTTAAAAAAAAGTACGATTAAATTGGCTTATCTGGTGCATATTTTAATAGCTTTATCAATGGAGAAAAATCTGCAAAAACAATGGTATGATAATTTGAGGCATCTGATCAGTAATGTTCTACAGATGGACAGACACAATTTCCAAATTTCACAGAGGGGAACAACATGTTCCCATTCTCAAATCGGTCTCTTGGCCCTTTTTGCTGAGATTGTCTGAATTCAATAAAAACAACCACTCTACTGCCTTTGCAGTTTGGGAATTGAGTCAAAGTACACTCAAATTTCACTGTTGTCATTTATCAACAATTGAAAGCATCACACACAGTAAATAGGCGCATTCTATCAGACTATCCAAGTGGTGCTGATGGTAAAGGGAGTATTGGATGGGCTCTTGGTGTCATGGGATGCCACAAGGTTTGGTAAATCACTTCACCACTTAGCAACAAGAGGCTGAAATGCACTTGTGCAGCCATATCCAGTGATGAGAACGTATGAATCACATTGTCAAGTGGCATGGCAAAGTGTATAGTATAAAGATTGGACTCCAACACTCACGGCTGGCGCAGAGTGAGGAAAAAAAGCTCATGTATACCCAGCAAACTGAAGAGCTTTTAATTGGGTTTTGGAGTGCCCTCAAATCAGAAAAACAAACAGACAGAAGCAATAACACTCACTTCTTCCTAAGCACTGAGAGGATGCTTCCTGTGCCTTCATGGCCAATCAGCCAAGAGATGTAGTGGAGAGGCTTCACTCTGACAAAAATGAAAAGGAGAAACAAAAAACATTGATGCAATCCATTTACAATCAGTGGAAAAAGCATGGGATCTTTGGCTGATCTAATTCTATATTTATATGAAGAGGCATTGCTGTACAAAAAAAAGGGGGGGAAAATTTAATGCTATTTCTCTCAAGTGAAGAGAGAGCATGGTCTGTATATCTTTATATATCTTCTATATTGTATAGCTTCTTTTTGCAGCTCACCTGTAGTATTTCTCCTGAGGAGGAAGAGCCCAGGTGATATTCAGAGCATGAACTTTCCCAACAGGAACAACTGCAAATGCAAACAGGTGGTGAAACACCATCCAGCAGCTGAATCAAAAGACACATTTTCCACCTTTTTTTAGAAGCCTGGAGAGGTGAAACTATCCTGACACTGACAGGAAAAGCAAAGATTAAAAGAAAGCCTGATACTGTTCTTTAAACCAGAGGTTCTCAAACATTTTGGAGCCCGACCATGGGCCCACCAACTTTTTACATTCTGAAACTTTTCAATCCAATTACTTCAGAGCTCTTTCCCCCTTCTGTTACATATATTTAAAAGGAGAACAAATAAAGGGGGCCTACTGTGTATTTCTTTATTTTTTCTCATACACATGCTAAAAACTTTTTTTAAAGGAACACTGTGAAAACACACCAGATCTCAATGGAGAAAAACGTCACACCCTGAAAATCAAAGTGCAAAATGATGCAGTGGGCTAGTCCATTTTGACAAAATTCAATTGCAGCAACTCCGAATGGTACGCAGTAATTTGTATGGACCCCACGTATTTGTATGCATGTCTGACAACTCCTAATGAGATGACGAATGGTGTCCTAGGGTATCTCCTTCCTCCCAGATTAGGACCAGGTTATCACTGAGCCCCTGAACAGTCTGAGGTGCAACCTGGCGGTGCCAGACGGACTGAAACATAATGTTTCAGAGGTGTTCTATTGGATTTAGGTCAGGCTAGTGTGGGGACCAGTAAATGGTATGAATTTATTCATCCTCCAGGAACTACCTGCATATTCTCGCACTAGGAGGAACCCAGGACCCACTGCACCAGTGTAGGGTCTGGCGTCCCTCCATGGATATGCCTCCCAAGACCATCACTGACCCACCACCAAATCAGTCATAATGAACGATGTTACAGGCAGTCTGTCGCGTGCTCACGGTGAACCTGCTCTCAACTGTTAGAAGCACAGAGTGCCAGTGGTGGATCTGCCAATTCTGGTATTCTATGGCAAATTGGGCTTCACTGACCCTAGCTAAACGGAAGATTAGTGAAAAAATAGTCAGAAAAGATGAGGAGGGAAAAAATGTCAGTGGCCTCCACCAGTAAAACCATTCTTGTTTTGGGGGATCTCTCATTGTTGCTCCTCTAGTGCACCTGCTGTTCATTTCATTAACACCAAAGCAGGTGAAAATAATTAACAAACCCCTCTGATACTTAACTGACAAGACATTTAATTGACTTAATGGTATACACTTGATTAAAAAGTGTTCCTTTTTTTTTTTTTTAGCCTTATATTAACACTTTTACAGTGGTGAATGATCATATTAAACATGGCCATATTTCAAATTCCCAAACAATCAGGCTGCTATAAACACTGTTTCCAACAGTTTTGTCTATTCTTGGCTCTGTATGACGTCAGTCACAGGGGATATCGCTAATATGGTCATCAAAATGTCTTGTCTAAAACAAAAGTGGATAAACTGAGCACCTGCACCAAGTCCTTTTATAACATCTTTTTTTTTTTAAAGTTATTTTCAGTTTTAACTGTGAAAACTACTCTACTAGAATCCAAAAATAAAAATATGGATCTGGAAATGAGAACAATATGTCCCATTTAAAACTGCAATTGGAATCAACTTGACAGGCTCAAGTAACTCATCTCAGCTCAAATATTAGACATTCTGGTCTCCAGCCGCTGTTTTCAATACACTCAGACTCAATATAAATGTCTGTATATGCATCATCACAGGGGCTGAGTGAAAGCTGGTTTGGGATTAGTGTCACTTCAAGATGTGAAGTGAATTATTTCTTTGCGCTCACCAACTAGCCAGTTGGCTAATAAGCAGAGAGTGATGGATTTCACAGGATTGAAATGATGTGTCACAATCATGTCAGCACTTCTATTAGCCCAAATGTAGAAGGGAGTAATGGCCCAATGTGCCTACTCTACTTGCATAGACGATCCACAACTAGATATGGAAAAGATGCAGCATGTTTTTACTGATGATACCAAACTACTCTAGAGATCCCTGGGCTATAAGTATTGACCTCTTTAAAAGGTCCCACTTTGAGAACCACTGACCTGTTAGGCTTATTTATAGGCGGGAAACATCAGATTACCAGATGTACTTAGACATATGCAGTAAGGTGGATTAGTACCTCTGTATAGCTTGCTGAAAGCCGGCGTGTCAAAAGGTTCCACCATATCAGAGAAATCTGGCTTGGGAAGACCACTATGAACACAAAAACACTACAATGAGGATTAACATCAATTAAAGAGCGCCAAAATGTAATTAAAGTGACTTCAATCCACCCTAAAGTTTTAAGTAACATAGAAAACAGTTAATGGAAAAGGTTTCAAGTACAAGATTGAGCATGACTGTCTCCAATTACTTGGAAAAGTAATAGCACATTATTTTTGTCAAGCAGAGCTATAAAATCCTTTCATTCATTTAAAGCTTGATGAAAATTAATTTAGTTCATCTAAAGAAGTTAAAAGTCACTTCAGGCAATTTTATAAGCATAGATGCAAGCATGTGAAAATGTAATCCTTTAATTGAAATGAAAGCCTTAAAAACTGGAGGTTATGTGTTTTTTGTGTAACAGTG
>VUQJ01003088.1:0-10026 GCA_015108635.1 Andinoacara biseriatus | reverse complement strand
TTAACCTTTATTTATGGCAGCTGACAAGATTAAGTGTGTTGTATTATTTAATGGTGTATTGTTACAGCTTTGTGCGATGGGACCTGCAGAGTGTGGTGACTCTAGATGCTGTGGATGGTGACCCAAACTCTAAATCACACATTGCCCTCAAGAGGATCCAGAGTCCTGTTATATTGCTCTACTGCTCCAAGGATGAAGCTCTGTAAGTGTTTGGGTCTATTATTTCATTGTGCCATTTCTGCCTCTTTGTCACACACTGCCAGACTTCAACTTTTGCTCTGTCTCATGTCTTTGACAGGTATATAATGGAGGAAGCTCGGTCCTTGGGACTAATAGGAGCTGGTTACATCTGGATTGTGTCCAGTCTCACCACTGGAAACCCAGACTTTACCCCTGAGGTAGTGAGGCCCCATATGTAGCAACACTTGACCAGTTTTGATGTTGCAGGTCATCTGCTGCCCATCCTGGATTTCCTCTCCTATCACTGATGAGTGATACTGCTGTAGTTTGTGAAAGAGTACTGGAAAATAAAAAAATGTAGTGTTTGTGAGGCACTAGATTAAAATACCAAATGTAATACTGATAGATGTTTTATGAGGGGAACGCTGGGTTTCGACTGTTGAACTCTGTTGAACTCTGTTGAACTCTTGATAACCTCACAGTGACAGCAAGACTCCAGGAAGTCACAGCTTCCAGCCAAAAATGTATTCCGGCAGATAAACCCTTATGGCACTGCAATATGGTGTTTCTACCTGTTTTATTTGTCTGTAGATCAGACAAACAAGATAATTAAAAAATTCTTAATTAGTGGGGTTAAGAGCGGCTTGTCGGCAGATTTGATTACATAGACAATTCTTGTTGTGTATCTGTGTAGAAGTATATATTTCATTAATAAGTCCCAGAATGTGAGGCTTTATCGTTAAGCCATATATTACATATTAAAAGATACTGAAGAGACAAATCATGTTGACCACACAAATACAATTCACATCATAATTTATAGCTTGGTGAATCTAGCAGAAAGTTATCTTTTACACTACTTTGTACGTATCAGTCCCAAAGGCAGTAAATGCTTACTTGCTAAAGCTCAGAAAATGAGGTACCTGCCATCTGAATACCGTATAAAAATCTGAGTACTTAATTCAAAGCACTAAAAGTGGTAACATGTTATTTCATCTTTTCTCAGAAGCCTCTCAAATGTTTATTCTCCTAATTCTTCACCGTCTCTGACTCGAGGGTTCCTGTTTGTGTTGGGTTTCTGCCTCTGTTTTCTTTCTCCGACATGGATCTGATTCTACAGCTAATGCCAAATTAAAATGTAAAAACAAAGTACTGTAGGGTAGACTGACAGATTGCCGTGCCTGCATTTTTTGATGTTTTCTCAGTCTGCTTTAGAGAGATAAAGTTTGAGCTGTATAGTTTGTCAGATTTTTTTTTAATGACAGCTGCAAGATGTAGGCGACACCTGAATGAGTAATTCAGTTTATAGACATACAGTCTGTTCACACATATCTAGTAGCCAGCTATGAATTATTTCAGGAAGACACACAGAACCAATAAATCATCTGCCTGACACCTCTGAGAAATGCATATGGATGTTTAAAACTGGGGTAAAAATGTCAAATTAAAGTAAACTTGAAGCTTACAAACCATATGTGCCACTTCTTAGACGTCTTCTCCTCTCCACTCAGGTGTTTCCCCTGGGTATGATCTCTGTGTCCTATGATGACTGGGAGTACCCGCTGGAGACACGGGTGCGGGATGGGGTGGGCATTATTTCCTCTGCAGCCACCTTCATGCTGCGGGAGAAGGGAGAGCTGCCAGAGGCCCAGAGCAGCTGCTACAGCACAGCATCAGACAGGAGCCCGGGGAAGCTCCCACCTAGTGCCCTGCGCAGGTGTGTGTATGTGTGCATGTGTGTGTGATGATTGCGAGGAGATCAAGGTCTAGGGACTTGCATAACTCGGTTTGTCTTTGTAGCTGAGTGTTCGGCAGTCTTACATAACGCTTTTTAATGTAGTAATGAGAGGGGAAGAGGCGAGAAAGGAAGCAGAGATGACAGCAGTGTTAAACACTGTGATTTCTAATGGCTTTTAACACTGTTAGCTGTTGTGTACACGGCTGCTCGGTGTATGAGCTCATTCTGCCTCCTTAGCTGGGAGACCGAGTGTTGAACCTCAGGCAGACCTCCTTGTTGTTGCCACCCTGTGTTAACTAGAGCTTAGGATGTGTGTAGTATATTTCTGTGTGCGCTTCAGTGCTTTACATCCTGACCGGACTGTCATTACGTTGGGATTAAAGCTGGCGTTACTCGCTTTGTTCTCCAGCTTTCTTTCTTACTTGTTACATGGCTCTGTGGGTAGCTCATACAGTGTTTGTAAGAAGGTGTGTGTGTGTGTGTGTGTGTGTGTGTGTGTGTGTGTGTATATATATATGCATGATAATGTACTCTTCTCTGAAGTCTCTGTGAAGTACAGACGTGCACACAAAGAAACAGAGGCATACAGATTCATACTGAGCATCCACAACTGTTGAGGCTGCAGGGCTGTTAGCTGAACGGCTTCCATAAAGATTTCTCAGAGTGATATTGGGACTGCATTGAATATGATGCATACAGTTGCTAATATGTTATTATAAATTCAGAAGTCTATATTAAACTAACTAAAAATATAAAGGTCATGTTGCTAGGTTCTGCACATTGGTGATGACTTATGAGCTGGCTCATTAGAATGAAAGCCACACTGTGATTTTCACCATTATGGCTTTATTATCCCATTTTTCTCTCCTATTAGGCCATTACAGTGTTTATCAAAGCATATACAATACTGCTGTTGTTGACAGGTTGATCCAATATAACTCAGACTCCGACAGAAACTCAAATGTTTATTCAGAGCTCTATTCTTCCTGTCAGAGGTACCTCATTTGTCTCACTAACTTATTAGATCGAATTTGCATATTTGTCAAAACAACTGCAGCCAATTTTTTTGCGATAATAAACTGACAGGTTGGATTTCCCCATCCTGATTTGGAAGTGGCGAGGCTCTGATCAGGATTCTGCATACATTAGTCTAGATACAATCTTGCCGCAGTGTGCATATAAACAACGTGAGGTGGGGAGGAATAGGACAACATAATCTGGCACTTAAAAGACACTATCAGACCCGCCGGATTTTCTGTCATTCTCGCTTGACAGGAATTAATATCGCAGACTCTAGTTGAGCTTATTTGGTCTCCACAATGATACAGGTTTTTATGGAGGTTTGTCCTTGTTGTAAATTTGAAAAGGTTATTCTTTTTGATGGAACCAGTGTACCGTGCAAACCCCTAAGCTGTCACTTTTCTCTAAAAATATGCTCCCTGCCATAATACTGAATTTTTGGAAGAGCCTCCCTTTTCTTCTTTATTCATGCTTTCATAAGAGTGCTCAGACAGTAGCAGCCAAAGTCTTTCAGTTAATAGAAAAATGCTTCTCTCATAGCGGTAGCGGGATCCACATTAAAAACTGCACTTACAGAAGGTGGGGTTTCATATATTTCTGTGATTCAGCTCTTTCTGCTACTTTAACCTCGACTGACTTTCTAGGCAATGTATATATTTATATAAAAATCACTGAACCCCTTTATAATGTAGCTGTACATTTCATTTTCATCACACAAGGCATCACAATATAACATGAGTATAGATATAAATAAAGAAATATGAATAGGATTTGTCTCCAGTGCATCCCTCACAACACAGCGGCTTCATTTGTTTACATCAGAAACTTTTTTTCCCCCCAAAATGGTAACAAACCTGAAATAGGAGGCGACAGCAGTTTCCCAGAATAAACTGCTACAGCGTTTCCGCTACATGTATTCAGCCGTGGCAATGCACTGTGACAAGGGCATCACCTGCTGCACCAGGAAGATTTTTCCAGCACAAAAAAATATATATATTTGTCTTGACGTGCCACTAATAGTCCAAACCATTGTGAAATATGACATAGGTAGGTCCAATCACAGAGTGAAGAAGTGTCTCTAATGTTTGGCTGTGTAGGTTTATATTTAATTATTGTGTTTGCTGGGAGAGGACAAACCCACAGTGGATATGTTTGGGGTTTTTTGTTTTTTTGTTTTTTTGTGCCAGTGTGTGAGGAAGACGGGGACCTTTTATTTACTCTTTTCTCGGTGTGAGTGGAGCCTGCTTTCACAGAGCACAGGCCTTTTTCCAAGTCTTTGTAAAAAGAAGTGATTAATGTAGCTCTCTCTAATCCACTGTCCGACAACAATATTTATGTGTGTTGACTCTAACACCTCTCGTGGAGATGAGACAACATAAAATCCCACCTGTTTGAACTGAAGTGTAATTATCATAGTTTTCAGCTGCAGGGTGCATGCTAAACAGCACTCAGATGGTTCTCTTTATGCGTCTTGACTTGATGTCGCAATATTTGAGCATATGCAAGACTCCTTCGTGGCTCGCTGCCCTGTTGAGCTTACATAAAAAAAAGGAGTGCTGTTTTGGTTACTTGCTTTTTACTCTTTAAAAAAAAAACAATGATTAAAAAGCATTAATATATGTATGTTTAGATAGTTCATAGACTGAGTAGGAAAGGACATTTTTTATGTATGAAAGGAGACTCTTGTGCAGAGTATGTTTATAAAGCAGATGTTTGGCTTTTGAAATATTCAGTTTTAGCCACATGATATTTCATTCGCACAGCATCATCCGACATGGTGTCGAGATGAATCAAACAATTTCTAATAACAGAACACAAGGCATCAGAGAAAAGGTGTTGGCTGTTTTGGGCAGCTGCTGTCCCTCTGGCAATTCAATCTTTAAGGTAAACTTCCTTAGACAGCCCTTCTCTCCCCTGCTGGGAATCCATACTATTATCCCAGTCTTGACACTCAGAAATCCTCTCCTTCTGAAAATTGTTGTACTGGAGTGAGTGTATCTTTAATCCCCATATCACTGTGTGTGATACTGGTTCATTTATTTCTCTCTGCTGCTTCACTTTAGCGAGTGTGTAAATGTTTCAGCATAGGATCTGTTTGCGTATGCAGGATAGCTTTAGTGAGTAAGAGAGTGAGGGCAGCCTTGTTGCACCAGTGACTTGTCTTTCAGGCATATATCTGTGGAGAAATCAATGCAGAATGTTGATGGGAGAGATATGTGGCCTCTGACTCTTCCCCTTCCTACACACAAATAGCTGCGTGCACAGGCATACACACTCAAGCGTGCATGCACACTCAATGAGTGAAGATAACATTGAAGCTGAGACTCTTGTAGTGATTACGGAATGCTTAACTTGTTATTTCAAATGTATTTGCTCTTGTGCACATATACAAACACTCCATCCGATGCAACTGAACAACTTCCTGCCCCCCCCCCCCCCCCCCCCCCCCCCCCCCCTCCCCCCCCCCCCCCCCCCCCCCCCCATCATGTGTTTCAGACACATGATGCATGTGGGGAATGAAGGGCGAGATTTATCCTTTACCCCTGATGGCTACCAGGCCAACCCGAAACTCGTGGTCATCGTCCTAAATGTGGAAAGGAAGTGGGAGAAGGTAACAAATTAAAAAGTTCAAAAATTCAAAAATCAAAACACCTTTATTGAAATGTCTTTTTCTGAATTTGGTGTGCCATCCCCACCCCCCTCACTCACACTCAGATGGGCCGCTGGGAGAACGGGACGTTGTCACTGATGTTCCCGGTGTGGCCGAGGTATAACTCCTATGGGGACGAGGATGCCGATGAAAACCACCTTTCAATCGTCACTCTGGAAGAGAAGCCTTTTGTCATCGTTGACAATGTGGACATCCTCACTGGCACCTGTATGAGAAACTCTGTGCCCTGCCGCAAACATGTCAAAAAGTAAGTACCCGTGCCCACACCTGCCCACTGCCCACATAAAATCAGGAGCCAGTTTCTTTGCCATACTTCTCGAAATGGTGGCGCTACGCGAGGTGAAACAGGTACCTGTTTGTTCTTAGAATAAGTTAAATCTCATTTGGAGGCAGGTAGTGTTAGTTTGTTTATATATGTCTTGGCTGAACAGAATCACACCTCTCTAACCAATCTGAGTCTGTCTGACAGTGTGATTGTCAATCAGCTGCCCTTTGTTCTTGCTCTTTTTGGGCTCTATACTGGGCCCACTCATTTTTACTTTATATAATAATGATTCACCATCTGTTTGTCCTTAAGATTGAAATCCAAATGTACAGTATGTAGCTTGCACTGTAATCAAGGAAAATGGTTGTGCTTAAGCGTAATTTAATACTAAACTCAAACTCAGTGTTACAACTTGACTGAAAATGTATGCATATAAAAGAGGAGCGGCTTTTGTCTAGCTCCACTTTTTCTTTCTCTACTGTCTGTTCTTTGCGAGTGTTGTACAAGAATAAAACTCTTCTGTCAAAGACAGAACCGACACATACACCCAGAGTTCTCATTTGGTTCAGAGGTAATCAGTTCTGTCAGCATTAATAATTAATTGCTCTCTGTTGCTGTCAGCTCCCTAATGCCAATCTGTCGGCATACTCGATTTTTGTTTCTTCTGCCACTGTAGTAGCAAGTGCAGCCCTCTGTGGTTTTATTGTTTTATTAGTTCAGTTTGATTTGTGTTTTATTTTAAATGGTCTGGATGTGATTCTTGTTTTTAAATATTGCAACTGCTAATTAGTAATCCGGCTTATTGTTTTCCTCATATTGCTCATGTACATTAACACTGGTCGCATCCATGCTGTCCCTGCTTGGATCCTGGAAGAATATGGATCTTACACTTAATGGTAAAATTAAACTCCCGAGGAATACTGTGTACCTTTCTTCTTTGCGTTATGTGACTTAATGAACTTATTCAAAATGTTCAGTTTTAAGTTTTTCTTTATGATTTTTGTTTTCTGAAAGAGGTTAGCTTGAATTTATAGATTCAGAAACAACCAATGAATCTCTTGGCCTGACCTTGATTATAGGATTTTATGACTCTGCTGCATCGACATCCTTGGCGCAGTTGTCCATCCAATTGTGCAAACTTCTGTACATCCCATTTTTATGAAGGAGATATCTGAAAATCGTCTTTAAGTTCAGCATGATATTGAGTGGATTCAAGGAGGAACTGATCTGACTTTGGTGGTAAAAGGCAAAAGGTGACTATGACTTCATTTCTGTCTCATTAGTTTGAATGCAGTGTCACAGAGTCACCTGCACAGAATCTCATTACATCTGGCACAGATGTTCAGTCTGGCTTAAGGAACTTATTTGAATCCAGTGGTCCAAGGTCACTTTGACCTCACAAAATACTTTTTTTAACTCAAGAATTCATAAACCAATTATAATAATTATAACAAAACTTCACATAAATGTGGCAAATGTATTTGGTCCTCACAGACTTCACAGACACAATATGAAATGTTCAGTTCAATGCTTTATTTTCCTTTTGCAACCTGTGGCACCCTTTTGAGTGAGGTTGGTTAATGTGCTGGTCAGCGCCGCAAAGTTTGGAACGAACCTGCAATGAGAGCTGGCCTGCTTAAAAAAAAACGCTTCACCTCCTTTTTGGTGTTGGGACGTGGGCAGGATGCGATGGCTGATGCCTTCTCTATCTGGGGATGCACCTGTCCACCTCCCAAGTGGTACCCCAGCTACTGTACCTCCTTTTGTCCAACCATGCACTTCTTCGGGTTGGCTGTGAGCCCCGCCTGCCTCAGGGGCTCCAGTACTGCAACCACCCGCTGCACATGCTCTGCCCAGGTGTCACTGTGGATGATAATGTCATCCCGATAGGCGGAAGCATAAGCAGTGTGTGGATGCATCAACCTGTCTATGAGGCGCTGGAAAGTAGGGACACGAACAAGCTGAAGGGAAGCATCAGGAATTGGTACAAGTTGAGAAAGCCATCTTTTCCTTGGACTCTGGAAGCAGGAGCTCGTTGACCTGGGCCATGGGATATGTGTCAAGCTGTAACATCGCAATCACCTTGTGATAGTCGACACAGGGCCAGATAGACCCATCTCTTTTCACCACCAGAACTATGGGCCTACTTCGTGCACTGTGTGACTCTTCTATTACCCCATCTCCAGCATTCCTGCTAATTCCTTCTGAAGAGTTTGTCTCTTGTGTTCAGTTAACCGGTCGGGATGTGAACGCACTGTCGCCCCAGGGCGAGTCTCAAAATGGTGCTGGATGAGGATGGTGCAACCAGGCAGGGGGGAAGCACAATGCTGTTGCAATGACACCACCTCACAGTCAGCATCCTCCACACGTCCTGTAACCACAAATGGCCCTTGCCACTTCCGAGTAGTTTCAAGCTGGATGAAGGAAGTAATACAAGCACTTTGTCTCCAAGTGCAAATTGCCTGTGTCTAGGATCTGTGTCATACAGGTGTTGCTGATGCTCCTGGGCTTGGAGCAGGTTTTCACGTGACAACATCCCCAGTCTGTGTACCTTTGCTCTCAGGACCAGAACATAATCAATCTCTTTTTTACTTGGGCTTGGACCTTCTCCCAGTTTTCTTTAAGTACAGTAGGTCCAACACTGCTGAGTTTTCTGTCAAACAGCAGCTCAGAGGGAGAAAATCCCATGGAGGCCTGGGGCACCTTCCTCAGAGTGGTCTAACCAGCGATCCAAATTGTGCTCATCCTCGCGAATGAACTTACGAATCATGGACTTCAGGGACTTATTCAGGTGCTCCACCAGCCCGTTGGTCTGGGAGTGGTACACATTAGTCCGAACAGATTTGCCCAATAATTCGTACAGCTCCTTTAATGTGTGAGACATGAACGAAGTCCCTGGTCGCTCAGTATCTTATCTCGGGAGATGACCTGAGATAATGCCTGTGCCACACTCTTTGCAGAAATGCTGTTCATCAGCACTGCTTCGGGATATCGTGTTACATAACCTACAAAAACTAAAACAAAACAATATCCCCGTGCACTCCGGTTAAATGGCTTGATGAGGTCTATGCCAATGTGCTCAAATGGGACCTCCACTAATGGTAATGGGTAACAGCTTTTGGAATGGTCGGCAGGTTCACTATAAATCTGGGTAGACATGGATGTAAACTGCATCTGGATTGGTTTGCAGAGGCCTAAAACCTAAAGGTAGCAATTCTAGTTCAAATTTGGTCATTTTTGAGTTTTCTGTACAAATTAGTGACGCCTACAATATTTTTAAAAATACATTTTAAAACGTAACTGATTTAGTAATTGGTTAATGGACCGAAATTTATACATTTTATAAACAAACACGCTAAACATGCTTCAGCTTGTCATTGGTGAGAATTTGCTAGTACACATTTGGTTGTTGTTTGGATAGCAGACAACAAATTGCATTCTTTTCTAGTATTCTCTGGATCAAGCACCTTATCTATGCATCAAGACGATATTTAGCAGAGCAGAAACTGCTGATCATCAGATGCATTAATAAGAAATTTCTTTCTGCCTTTTTTGTTTTCATATCAAGAATAAAAGCATGCTTTCTGGATAACTCCAGGGCATTCGGTTATATGTATCAATTCTAATGGAGGTTAATTCATATATTTAAAAAAAAAGAACAAACCCCAGCATGTGCCATGCCTGGAGACAGAAAATGAAAAGATGTTTCATGTGGGACACTGCCCAACCTTTTGTCATCGCCCATCTGGACTGCCGCAGCTTCCACCAAGCTGGGCTCGTAAAGTATTCTGTTCAGCAGAACACTGCAGCCTGCCCTGTCGTCAACCTCCCCAAGTTCTTCTTTGTCACCTCCCCATGCTCCCCACCCCCTTCACACTCTTCCTCCCCACTGGCTGCCGGTGGCTATTCACATCATATTCTAAATTCTGGTCCTGGCGCTCAAGGCTCCTCGGGGAGTCGTGCTTCCATATCTGCAGGCTATGGTCTATCCGTACTCACCAGTTTGTGCTTTGTGCTCTGCTACAACCGGCCACTTAACTCTCTGCTCCCTGCGGCAGCTTCGTCATCATTTCACCTGGCCTTGACTTCTTTTTCTGTTTTTTTTTTTTTGCTTTTTTTTTTTTTTTTTTTTTTTTCTTTTTTAAATTTTCT
>VUQJ01003087.1:4177-17700 GCA_015108635.1 Andinoacara biseriatus | reverse complement strand
GAGGAGAGGGGGAGGGGAGGGGGGGAGGGGGGGGAGAGGGGGGGGGGGGGGGGGGGGGGGGGGGCTGGAGTAGAACTGCAGGACCATGGCAAGAAAGCTGAACACAACTCAACAGGATGTGTAGCTGTTTGATTTCCACCACTGTGCTAAAACTGGGGAATAAATATTGTAGCCATGTAAACAGCATAAATTAATGTTTTGCAAACTTCTCAGGAGGAGGTTTACATTAATTCAGCATATTGTGGTTTTCGAAGGCAAACAACAACTTATATGAGCAAAATTATGGATGCAAACAAATCCATCCTGTTTCTGATTAAACATGTCCGTGTTTTTCATGTAAACACTTGCAGCCAATGCTTCAGACATTGGCAGCAGCCGTTCTTTGTTTTACATGTATAAAACTAGAGAACAAATGCTGTATCCTCCTGAGTCTGGTTCTAGGGGGAAGGAGGATCCTGGTCCCAGCATTTCTTCTGATATGCGTGTCCCATGGTTTCCATAATGTTTCCAGAGAGAATACGGGAAGATGTGATCTGTCACAGATGTTTAAATGGATATTATTCGTATATTTAATGCATCCGTTTCACGGTCCAATCTTGTCAGTTTAAGGAGATTTGTCCAAAAAGTATCTGTCAAAGATCCGGTGCGCATTCCTTGGGATATTGTTTATGTATGTGACGGATACAGAGGTATCATACCTTGGATAGTATTTTAGGGCTTTTATTTCAGTGCCAATTTCCATAATTATAATTCAAGAGCCAAAGAAGTTCCACTTACATAAGAAGAGTGAACCATGCTGGTCAACTGATGTATGGTTTCCATCTCTAAAAAAAGATCCTCACCTACAATCATAATGCTGATTAAAGCCCAGTCATTATGTGATTTCCATGCCTTGAGGTACAGTACTGTGCAAAAGTCTTGAGTCACTCCTTGTTTCTTTATATTTTGCTAAGAAAATGGTAAACAGGTGCAGGGATTTATTTAAAGATGTCCAAATGAACAAGGAAATACTGTATATAAAGCAATAACAATGTCTGTAGAATTCCAACAAGTCAATATTTGGTATGACCCTGTTATTCTTCAACATAGCCTAAACGCTCTTGGGCAGCTTTCTGGTCATTTCTTTAAATAGTCTTCAGGAAAAGTTCATCACGCTTCTTGAAGGCTGCTTTGTGATCCGTTCTCTGCCAAGATGTTAAGGTCGAGGCTCTCGGGAGACCAATCCATGACTGATAATGGTACATTACATTGTGTGTTTTTTCTATCCAGATATGCTTTTAGTGCATTAGCAGTGTATCTGGGATCATTGTCAAGAAGCCATTGCCAACCAGATGCTATTAAACGGTGGATCAAAATCCTAAAGTACTTCTCTGTTTCCATAATTACATTGATCTTAACAAGATCCCCAACAGCACTGGCTGAAATGCAACACCAAACCATGACAGAGGCCGTTCTGTTTCCTTCCATGACAATGGCCTGTTGGCAGCAGCAAATCAATCATCTGAAGGGGCAGCTATAAATCTCTCATGTCTCGTGTCAGGTCTTTGCTGGATTTATTTCTGATTTTTTAAGGACATAATTTTCAGATGCTGTCCACCTGCGATAGCTTTTGCTGACACTTCTTCTTTTGTCCACTTGTCCAGTGAAGTTTTGGGCTAATAGTTGTTTGGGAATCACCTTGTTAGTACAGCAGTATTTTATACCTGTCAAACTGTGTCGTGTTTAGCATTTGTTGTTGTTGTTAATTTAACTAAAGAAATTGGAATAAATTATGTGTTTTTTGTGGCAACGAAAAAGATGTCACGGCCACAGATACTGACATTCAGTGTGATTTCTTGTATATTAAAACGGGATGCTACCTTTTTGCAAGTCAATCTGAGCAACCTGAAAACATTCTACTAGCCTGTTTCCTTATTGCTTCCAAGGTAACAATAAGGAATAAGGAATAGCAATAAGGAATTATAAATGCAAACACTATGTTTGCAAAATTATGTGATTCATTCTACTGATTTACTCAGTTTCCAGTTCAATAATATTTCTAAAAACACTACCAAAGCTAAAATGAAGTGCTAAAAATGAAATAAAATTGTACACAGTACTTTTTTGATATTCTCTTTTTTACACATCACAATGATTTAAAAAAAAGCCTTATTACTGCATTTTTCCAGCCTCATCCACAATCAGTGGACCACAGTGTTGCACTTGGTGGCAGTCTGTTGTGAAGGGATCCCACAGTCTACATCTTCGCAATCATCACATGCTCATTTGAGAATCATACGAATAGGTCAGTTTTTTAAATGCAACCTCTTTCTTGCCTGAAATTAAAATGTTTAGCAGGTATAATTACAGCTGGATTAGTTGAGTATTTTCTGCCCAGCTAATGCAACTGTCATCAAGCTGCAACAATAGGTTAAAAGCTAATCAGTAGGTTAAAACTGTACCCTTAGTGCTGTATTTCTCATTACTGTGTAAAGAGCAGAGTTGAAGGTTGAGCAACAAGATCTTCCTGCTCAAGAGTGTCATCAAGCCATGACACTTCATTCCCTTTTTGCTGCTTCCACAGTGGATACCATATTGGATTATGCACCCAGCGTCTGATATTAATTAGGCTAATACTGATTAACTTTCCTTCAGGTGGATAAGCTATCCCCAGTCACAGCTTGCGCCATAAAGAGCGGCGCACAGGGATCAGGCACATTTGCTCCCCCTTCAAGTGTTGTCTGTTGTGTAAGATGAAGTGATCTTGTCACTCCTTGAGGTGAACACAGCATTCATGCTTCAAGGCTAAAGCAGACAACGAGGCAGCCTTGGGCAAACTGGAGGTACTGATGAGAAAGTACGGTCTCAAAAGTGACACTTGCTTAACAGATGATGGTAATAATGAATAAAGGAAGCAAACAAAAAGCCTATGCATGGATGACTTGTGTAACTTAACAGAAGCACAACCTCTTACCTTTCTTAGAAGTGAAAGGGAATTTCTCCTGTGAAAGGAGTAGAAGGGTACATTCTTGTCCTTGACCAAATTCAGATGATGGTGGAAAAATAGGAACACTTTCCCTATCCTTTAAAGTCTATTAGAGATGTAAGTGAACTTTATCCACCCCATTGGAGACATTTTTTAAAGTCTAAAAAGAGGAGCGTAGGGTTCTTTCAGAAAACAAAAATGTTTCTTTTGCAACTATTTTTCTTTATTTTTGATTATATCTTTTGTGTGTGTGTGTGTGTGTGTGTGTGATTTATTTCAAAATTTCCTGATTAAAAAAACCCAGATTTGAACCCTGGTAATACTCTTCAGAAAGTGTAAAACTAAATTACAAAGAAAACCTATATTAACAAAATGAGTACAAAAAGTATTGAGCAGAAAATATTTGCTAGATAATTATTGGATTGTTATGCATTCCAGTTTGTAGGTAATGGATTTTTTTTATTGTTATTGTTTCATGATAGCTTTCAACTGAAAACAAAAGCATATACTTTTGCACACTTTCATCATTTATTCATGCTTTTTCTGAAGATCAAGTTACTTCTGCTGACCATGCGGGTCCAGAGTATAGAAACAGACACAGCTGCCAAGCAGGGAGTCTAATTATGGCTTTCGAATGTGTAATTTCTCTGTTTCACATTACTTTAAGGTTAGAAAACATTTAATTAAACACAGTGCATGATTAAATTGACTGCATGTAGTCAGTGAACAAAGCAAAGTTTTATTAAAGAATAAAATTAAACTTATAAGGGCCGGCACTCCTTTCACCCCAAAGGACCTGTAGAGTAAATCAGATATGGATTTGTTTAAAATGCACATGTTGTATTACTGTGTAGTATTACTTTTGACCATTTATTATTATTATTATTTTTCTGTTCTTTGGCGATGCTCTTAAACATTACCCATATGTATCCTACTCTCAAGCAATAATGCATAGTCACATTATAAATGAGTGGAATCAGCTGTTTTTCTATGACATAGTCATGCTCTTTTGGGGGGGGGACCTATTGCCACAAAAGCTAATATTTATCCACAAGAGTTGCAGATATTCAGGTAAAGTGTTTGAGTTTTAAAATTCAGTGGGAAAAGAACACCAGCCCTCCCAGGGTCTTTATTTTTACAGCTTCCATTCAGCAGCGAGCTCGTCGCTGTTTGGATGTGTTCCAAAATTCAAGCACAAAAATGCAAATTCAGTAGTATCACCCAGAAGCAAAATTCAGTAATGGGAGAAGTTGCTCCACACATAATAATGCCAGTAGCGCCTGCATAGTTGTACTACTCCTCCAAGGGTGGTTAGGAGAGTCTGGCACCAGAGACTTAAGAAAGAAAACCCAATTTATACAGGTTGTAAAACTTTCCTTTGGGTTACTACATTCAGTTAGTTTGCATCTTGCTGCAATGTTACACTTTAGCCGGTGCCTTTTGGTTCAAGATTTCATGCATCCCCAGTGGAAGAACACAAAGGCCCAGGGCAAAGGGCAAAGTGTGGATATACCAAAAGAAGTTGTTTAATTGATTCTACTCAAAAAAGACTCAAGACCTGATGGTGTAATAAATTCCTTACTCTTTCACAGAAGTAAAGCTTACATATAAATTCAATGAGGAAGCTCTGTATTCCCTCATCTGCCTGCCTTCGTGGGTGCTGCTAGTCTATTCTTTACATCACTTCCACTTTTCCAATTTAAGTCATCATCACTTTGGCCCAATCATTTTCTTGTCCACCGTCTGTGAACCAATCAGCCTCTGTTCCATGCGCGTCAACTCTCAGTGCTCATTGGTGAAACTCTGGGTCTAATCACCAAATACTTTATGACTCAGACTCTGTATTCCAATGCATCATGTTCAGTTCATTCAGATGATCTCTCCGTATTGAAATGAATGGTGTGAGGTGGCATGTGGCTAGAATTCTAGTTATCCAGAGAAATGTTCCTGTTGAATGGATAGCCAAAGCTTGGACACCAAGCTACTGTAACCACAAGGCAAAAAACCCCCGTCATCATTGTGGCTAAAGACATTATCAAAGAGAGATACTGATCCAAAGAATCCTAATTTGAAACCTGTAAGATAATTCCACATGAGAGAGGGTGTGGTGTGAGACGTTTAGCTCCCTAGGGTTAAAAAAAGGAAAAAAAAAAAAGAAAGAAAGAAAAGGTTTTTGAATCTTTGATCAGAAATCCAGTTTTTAGTGTCCTTTTTGTGTGATTTCAAAATGACTGCCAAGGTGTGAGATGCGCTTCTAGGACTTTTATAGGGATAAGAGTGGTTTTATTAAAAGACTGGTTCTTAAACTGATCCAGCATAACATTATGACCGCCTGTGTCATTGTGTCACATTGTGCCTTGTGTCAGCCCTCTTTTGCTGCCAAAACAGCCCTAACCCACGAGGCATGGACTCCACTAGACCCCTGCAGGTGCACTGTGGTATCAGGCACCAAGATGGAATCAGATCCTGTAAGTCCTGTATAAGTTGCAACATGGAGCCTCCCTGGATTGGACTTGTTTGTCCAGCGTATCCCACAGAAGATCAATTGGATTGAGATCTGGGGGATTTGAAGGCCAAGTTAACACCTCAAACTTGTTGTTGTGCTCTGCAAACCATTCCTGAACCATTTTCGTTTTGTGGCAGCTTTCAGGGTCTTGCTGAAAGAGGCCACAGCCATCAGGGAATACCGTTTCCACAAAAGGGTGTCTGCAACATAATGCATACGGGTGCCAGGTGATGTAAAAGAAAATGTGAT
Source organism: Andinoacara biseriatus (assembly GCA_015108635.1). Lineage (NCBI taxonomy): Eukaryota > Metazoa > Chordata > Actinopteri > Cichliformes > Cichlidae > Andinoacara > Andinoacara biseriatus. The sequence goes on along the minus strand of VUQJ01003087.1, from coordinate 11,980 downwards.
TCGTCAGACTAAGCCATCAGGCCATTGGTCCATTGGTCCATTGGTCCGTGGTCCAATTCTGATGCTGCCCATTGTTGGCACTTTCGGCAGTGGACAGGGATCAGCACGGGCACCATGACTGGTCTTTAGCTGTGCATCCTCGTTGGCAGCAAACTGTGATGCTGTGTGTATTCTCACACCTTTCTATTAAAACCACCATTAAACCGTTTCTGCAATTTGAACTACAGTAGCTCCTCTGTTGGATTAGACCACTCAGGCCAGCCTTCACGCCCCACATGCATCAGTGAGCCTTGGCCACACATGAACCTGTCGCTGGTTCACCACTGTTCCTTCCTTGGACCACTTTGATAGATACTGACCACTGCAGCCTGGGAACACCCCACGAGAGCTGCAGTTTTGGAGACACTCTGACCCAGTTGTCTAGCCATCACAATTTGGTCCTTGTCAGACTCACTCAAATCCTTACGCTTGCCCATTTTTGTGCTTTTAACACATCAACTTTGATGGCAGAATGGTCGCTTGCCCCCTAATATATCCCACCCACTAACAGGTGCCATGATGAAGAGATAATCAGTGATATTCACTTCACCTGTCAGTGGTCATAATGTTATACCTAAGTCTTGGACACTGAAAGCTGACTTTGGAACTGTCCACCGCTGCGTATATACATACTGATAAAGGGCCTGAAATGTGTTTGTTGAATATGTTTGTTCATTATTGCACCTTATATAATATATTGTTCACACACTGTGTGCTGTATTTGATGCTGTTAGCCTGAAACACTTGTGTTAACTGTCAGCTTTTGCTTTATGTCTGGGTCAGGATTACATAATGATGGACTAGCTTTGGAGTGGGGTGAAAGTGACCTTTCAGCTTTATACTGACGCTGTGTGACCTGAGAGCAGGACAGCATCTCAAATTCATCAAAGAGCTGTTAACATAACAAAGCAACCCAAAGAGCATTCTGTGACCAACTAACTGATCACCATTTGACTTCTCTCTGTATGCTGCAGGGTTTTTATACAACAGTGTTATTTCCATATGCAGTCATTTAAATGGCAGCAGCAAAACCTAGCAATGAACACAGCAGGCTTCAGTGATGGCATATATGTGACACTGACTGATCCAGATACAGCATGAATGGTGTGGCTGGGTTGGCAATGATTTGCAATGCATGGCAATTATCACTTGACTGTATGGCGAGATTAATATGATCTCATTTTAAGCACAGGTACAGCTTGCACCCATGTAAGGAATTAGCGTTTAAAGCCTCAGCAAAAATAAGTGTCTCGCTTCCTTTGCTGACTCATTTGGGACCCTAAAAATACAGCAATGACAACACTGCTACTCTTGGTCTGCTTCATACTGTATGGGAAAGACACTGTCTGGAGTTTGTGTGTGTCACTCACAGCTACATTCAGCATAAACTGCTACACCATTGTCGACTCTGGATGGAAGTGCATTAAAAGATGAATACAATGTGTGCTCACCCTCCAACTTCATTACCACTGATTAATAGCAGTCTCTAAGTAAAACCACCTAAAAACACAATAAACGGCACACACAGCTTTCTTATTTCATTCCTCCAAAAGGCTGGGCTCAGTGGACACGTTAATGCAATCAGCTGTGTGCTTCTTGCTGCACACAAGAACCTTTTGCCACAAGATAATCCCTCTCTTGTGCGATTTTCTAGCTGTCAGTGTAGTGATGGCAATTACAGGCCCAGAGGTGCCAGGCAGGTGGCCTTGGAGTTTTAAATCAGTCAGGTGGTCTATAGGGGCCATTTAACCTAGCTTACCTGGCTCTTTGTTGGAACCACTTTGAGGAGGGGGAAAAAAAAGCTGTACCAAATACCCAGTGTGTGTGCTGTGCATGACTGTACATATCTGTACCTCTTCTGGCTTACAGTAGAATACCGACAGACTTTTCTCTACAGAACTGTTGCTTCTTCCTTCATTCTCCCTCTTCTAGTAAGAAAAAAAAAATCCCCAAAGAAGTGCTTTCTCTCATTTTGGGGAAAACAAACAGATAAAACTTTTATTGAATTGGCAAGGGAAATTCACATGCACACATAGGGATACACACACACACACACACACACACACACACTGGGAATGTAAACAGAAGTAAATTAGGTGCCATGGAAAAAATATTATCTCAAAACCGCTTCTTTCTGTGAAAGGAACAGTGACAACAGAAAACAATAATACTTTTCAGGGGCTTCAAGGGGGAGTTCAGTAATTTAGTTTTGCACTTTGTAAAGTTGGGAAACTTGTGAAATGGAATGCTAACAAAACCCAAATCCCAAAGGACTCCGAGGCACTTCGCTTTCAATAATTATTAAAATGTCTTTTCTGTTATTGCACGGTCATGTTTACCTTTAAAAAAACAAAAAAAAAAAAAGTTTTTTAGAAGTGTTGCACCAACAGAAATTGTAATTGTGGTGAAAGAGGATTTCCCAAAAGCGATTAGGCCACAAATGCAGTGTAACCACTACACAAATGTAATATCAGCCAAGATGTTTATTGATTTTCTTTTCAAAATGAGTTTACAATTAACCACTTCATAACAAAAAAAAAACAAAAAAACCTTTTTTGTCCCAGCTGCAAAGGTTTTTTTTTTCTACACTGGAAGAACACTATAAACTTTTCCCAACCTCAGCAGCCGGCTTTAGCGATCTGCTGTGCTTCAAACAGAACTCTGCATGTTCAGTCTATTCAACTTGAACTACATAACCTAAGAAAATGGCCAAAGATAACAGTATTTATCATTTAAAAGGCTTTTTATCATCCAGTTCTTACATGCAAGCTTAGGTGTATTCCTGCTCCTATTTTTGAAGGAACATTTCAAAGTAATTGCTCATCATCCACTGAATAGAGAACCTAAAGGTCAGGAAAGCTCATAGAAAATATGCAACTACCAAAATCTTTCATTACTTTTTCTGGTATGGCCCTCCAAATCTATTCACATTTTTTTTTCTCACTGAATTATCAAAACCACTCAGGCAGGCCGAACTCAAACGCGGGGCTAAAACTTTATTCACCAGCACACAATCCAGCAACAACGGACGGAAAACCGCCACCTTAACTAGCGGCAGGAGTAGGTGAGTTCATTACTTCGAGGTGTGCGGCGCCAAAAGGCAAAAACCCTGATGATTCCCTCCCCGAAACATGAATACCGTGCGCATTAACATGTAACTGTTTTACACTCAGTCAGCAATTCAGTATCTAAATCACTATGTTTGACCTGTATATCAATTACAGGCAAGATTCTGCATAATCACTCGAAGGCTTATGTGTTGTGCTGAAGCCAACAGGTTAACCTGTTACTGAAAATTTTTGGAGTGGGGTCATTTTTAAGTAATATTATTTTCATTGAGCTGGCCCAAACAAGAAGTATAAGGAACAGGAATGGTGTCAGGGGTCGGGGCTGTTTGTTTTTCTTATATTAAGCTGCTGCTTCTTTCCCATTTTTAAGTGTAGACTTTGTAACAAAGGGTTTCTTCTAATTCTGCAAAATTCAAATTACCCATCTAGCATCTAGCTGTTAATGTGCTTATGGATTTCTGTGTTTGGCACTGAAATTTCTCATCTGAACAGTCAATCTCTCCAGCAATTTTTATTTTTATATTATCCTTAACATGCTGAGACTGGAATTTACAGAGCTCTGAATATTGTTATAGCTCAGCCATCATTTCTTACTTGTCCAGTGACAGTTATTACTCACCAGAAAGAGCTGGAGAAAGAAAAAATCTGGCTTTAATATCACTGATTCAGCTTTAAATTTCACTAATGTGTTTCATATTTATCTTGTTTGTTTCAGTCATTGTTGGTGTCATTCAGCTGCCTCCATTGTAACGTCACCATCTTGAAGAGCACCTATCTAGTAGTAACCAATGGCACTGCAGTGGACTTCATGGCGTCCTTGTTTTGTTCTGCATCCTTGACGAGCTGACCTTAAATGCACCTGAACCAGTTCTCCACCTGCTGCAGGTTCTGGTTCGAGTGGTCCTCCAGCAGATCTCTTGAAGAGCATAACAAGGATGATGTTTGCTAGCTGCGATCCAAAACAGTGAAATTGAATCTCATTCACAGGGAGAAATTTACTGGCAAGGCACCTCAATGACAATGGGTCAAGACGACTGGCAAACTCACTTTTAAATAAAAAAAAAACAAAAAACGTAAACCTTAAACAATGTGTTTCCTGCGAAAAACAGCTCTTACTGTATGCCAAATTAAGAGTATCTGTAATGTAACAAATTCAAATCACCTGCCTCTAATTTATGTTATTTATGCTAGAACTTCCATGTCTTTTTATTTGGCCCATATTTTGAACCCAACTTTAATTCAGGCAGGTCACAAAGTGGCTCTGCTCATACCCCTTATCCACTTTCAACAAGTCTTATTGGGCCATTTTTTTTAATTGCGTGTCCTTTTCGTTTCCTCTGCAAGTCACTGTGCACCTCATCTTTACCTCAGCTCCTCCATTTCCCGTTGTGTATCAGTATCAAGTCCGTTACAGTGGCTTCCTTCTTTTTATTATATCAGGATCCTGTCTGCATCCCACTCTAGGCTTTCCAAGTATGTGTCTGGAATCGTATGAGATCTCAAAACAGATCCATACTGTACCTCCAAATATAAATTACTGCAGATGGAACAAATATTTTGGTACTTACTGAAGTAATAATATAAAAACAAAAAAGTGGAGTGGGAGGCAGGAATCAGGACCCAAATGTGAAATGCGGCAGGGAGATTTAAATAACCAACAAATAAGGTTTTTATTGAGGCCAAAACTAAACAACTAAGGCCAAAAATGTTGAACTAAATAGAATGCAAAGCCATGAGAGCTCAAAGTAGGTAAAACACAGGTCAGTATACAGTAACAGATGCTTTGACAAAGGGAAGACAGGACTATATATGCACTAAGGGCTGGAGACAGGTGGGGAATGAAGCATAGCTGAACATGAGAGGAAGACATAAAGACGTCAGCTCCTGATAAGTTGTTGATCTTGCATGAACATCATGGTTGCTCTTAGGTTGGTTCTATTTTTGTATAAAATGTAATCCAAGTGATTATAAATCAGAAGTTATTGTGCAAAAGGAGCTGTTCCCCATGATGCACATTTCTTCTTTAATGCCCACAGACGTACAGACAAAAACTGCGCAGGCTACCAAGCACTCACTGCTTCTCGTCATGAATAATTACAGCTTAGGAACAAACCGGAAGCAACTTACAATAAATTAGCTTATTTTTAACCCCCCCCTTCTTTTTTTTCTGTGTGAAGTGTGGTGGCTGGACAGCTGTATTTTATAAAGTGAAATTAAGAAGTCTGTAAGAAGTCTGATGTAGAAAATTGGTGCATTTCCTCTTTATGTACTCTGTTTACTCCTTGTGAACTTGAACAAAGGCACCAGCACATGTAGTATACATGGTGACCAGTACATTAACATATTAGTATGACATAAGTGTTAATTAATATTCCTTACAACAACATTTGACTCCTACTGGATGCTCATTTGCATCCCTTACCCCAGGGAGCAGTACACTTCAGCTTCCGTTCCCGGCTATCTGACCTGAACAGCGGCAAATCATTGTGACATGTTGTTCAAGTATCACTAGGTAAACATCACTTGTCCTGAACTTTCCAGTTGTAGGTCTTCTCAATACACGACAATACAGTGACACAGCGCTCCACTCCCATTAACCTCTGTCTATAAACATAGCTGTGGCAGTGGATTGGGGGTGGTGGGCCCGGGGCTGCTTTGCATTTGCACCGCAGGCTGGGCGATGAGGAGTTTGAGGTAGATTGAGCATGATGAATGTTAATCAATGATACAGTATGTCCCGCACTGCATAATGAGCTTGTCTCTCAAGTCTTCCACACCTCTGCAAATAGAGTTTGGCTTCTACCCTTCATTCTGTATTCAAGTGTGTATGTGTACGCACCATTAAATCTGCACTTGAATAGCTGAAGGAATCTCAATGCTGAACATGTTTCTGCAAGTGCTTTTGTCATAAATTCTGAAATCGTACCTTGAAATACTGCCAATTGCAATGTGTGCCAGACGAAAAGAAAATGCTCTTTGATTAGAACAACATTCGTCGTGCTGCAGTGTTTTGAGTTTGGTTTTGGGTTTTTTAAACCTGGCTTCCATACAAAACAGCCAATCAAGGTTAACAGCCTGTTCTGTTATGAATTCATTTTCATTTTTTTCCGTTGTGAGATTTTTCATTACTATTGCACATGTCTTTTTTAGCCACTTTAAATAGGATTAGACTCTATCCTCATCAAACTTGAAGGCTAAATCCATCTATGTAGTTTTATAAAAAGGCCTTTTTTCATTGATTGTTTCACTGATGTCCTTTGATTTGTTTCCCTAATCATTCTTTAATGTACTGTCAAAACCGCATTTTATTTGGTGAAGACACAGCCTATGAGTTGGATAAGTACAGTGCAGGATTTAAGTGTTTTTTCTTATTTATTGAAATTGTTTTTTTTTTCCTTTGCAAAAATGGTAGAAAACATAAAAGTTACACAACTATGGATGAAATAGAAAGTCAACATCCACACTGACCAAGAATCACCACACAGCTCAGTGCAATAACATCAACAGGAGACAGCTGTTGATCCAGAAGCTAGAGCACAGTGGGAACAATAGTAAGCAGTATTGATATGATGTGCCAGTCCTGGTATAACAGAGAAATGGAACCGAACTAGACGATGCCCAAACACCTGCGATGACAGATGCATCTGCTGAGCTGCGGAAGAAGATTGTAGCCAAACTCAAGGTAGCTACCCAACCAGCTGCATGATTCTCCTGGTTCCCTGACAGACACCCATCAGAGAAGGTGCTTGCAGATGTGAACACAGCTCTATGCACCAGTATTGCTGAAACCAATGAGCTCATATATGCCACTGCCACAGGATAAAGTGGACAGGAGATGAGAATAGCTTAGGTTACAATGAAGAGGATGTGGGACCTGTGAATTCTTTGACACCCAACATCTAGACTAACATCAAAAGTGGTAAACTATAGCTGTGCTCCAAAATCTACAAGAAGCAACTGCTACTGCAACTAGAGATTGATGAGCTACAGCACAAACGCTACCAACAAGGATGAGCAACTGTCATGTTGAGTGTGAGACCAGCTGATCTGAAAGAGAAGATCACACCTAAGCTGGAAACCTGTACCCTCTGCGGCCGAGGACCACTAGTTGCAGAATTGTACAAAGTCTGTGTTTGCCTTATAAGCTGCGGTGGGGGTTCTCAAGACTGTTTTAAGTTGCTTTATTATGAGGTAAACGCAGCCTGGTTGAGTTTGAGGTCTCCAGAGATTAAGAAAAAAAAACAAAACACGATCCTTTTCAGTGACAGTAACACTGGTAATGTGTACAGTATGATATTCAGCAACACTGAAAGGAGAGTCTGTTCAAATCGTAGTGCATCTCACAAAATTCAAATATAATGTAACATCTTGTAATAACACAAACTCACATGCAAAGATAATCTAATTTATTGAATACCTTTCAAAAAAGGAACAGTTAAGCCTGTCATCTTTCAAATAACTGAGTTAATATAAATGGACGCAGTGATGAAATAGTGCGAAACATGCCGGCACCCCACTGGCTTCATTGCAAATGCTATGTTTCCCCCTGCATTATCATACTGAGCAAAGTGACTTGTACACAAATGAGATTTGACATATTTGAACAAGTCTTAACAGACAAGCTGTGAAAACCAGTCCTGTAATCGAGGTCTCGGTCAAGTAAGGGGGGGGGGGGGGGGGTATCTTTTTCCTTTTT
>VUQJ01003086.1:0-10595 GCA_015108635.1 Andinoacara biseriatus | reverse complement strand
GTAATAAGACAGGACAGTATGCCAGGTGCGGGAGTATTGACAGGCTAAAAATGGTGTAACACAGGGGGCTACACAAGGTCCCCTGGCCTCTCTGCACGCCTGTCACCACCAGGCTCCTGTCACCGTTACCGTAGTCACTGACGGTGACAGGGTAAGGCAGCCACCTAACGCTTGCATGGCTCCTTTCCCTTTATGCTCCCCCTCCCCAACACATACAGACATATTCCCACTGCCTCCTCTCCTCTCTTCCTCCTTTCCCTCCTCCTCCTGTTTTTCTTACTCTTCTGCAGCTGAAGAAACATATCTCTCACTCACAAGCTCATATGAAGATATGCCACACCGCATGCATCGTGTTCTGACGTTGATGTTCAATGTAGAAATATGACGAGTCAATCATGTGAAAGCGTGACAAGGCTGAGAGGTGTGAGAGGGAAACGTGTAGAATTTAATAAAAAAAAAAAAATTGCCTTTGTGCTCAGAAAACTCTCCACACGGCTGAATGCACCAGCATGCCCATTTTAAGCAGGAAAAGCTTCAGCCTGTATTTTTGTGGTCTTTCTCCCTATTTTTCCCCTCATGTGAGTTTTTAAAATGACTCCTGTCATTGATATAGGTTGTCGTGTCAGGCCGGGGCCGAGGTAGAGGGGGTGGTCAGATGGGCCGTGGTCGTCCGATGTCCACCAGACAGAGCCAAAGGACTGCTGAGAGCGAACGCTGCACTGTGTCCATAGAGGGCCTCTCCTCATCGACAACTGATGTGCAGCTGAAGAACCTTCTGAGGTCCATCGGCCCCATAAAGGTGGGTAGCAGATATATCACACTTCAATACACAGTATATTTACATTGTGTTGTTGTACCTCGTTGACATAACACATTTGGAAAGCACTTGGCTGAAGCTGAATTTATGTGTTGTTTTTAAATTATAGCCTCATAACTTATACCAGGGTTGGGTGATCTGCTTCAAAGCCAGATTGTCTGATCATCCCCCCTTTGAGATTGCTAGTGACTGATAGCACTGCAGCTGGGGTGGGTTGGCAGAAGAGGTTAAAGTGCATCGTTTAGAGTATACATGTATGCATAGGAATATACACCCTCCGAAGATCTCAATGTGTGGCCTAAATGCAAAAACCTCAATAGCGCACAGATGAGAGAAAAACACACGAGGAGTTGAGTTCTCACTTACAGCACGAAGAGACTTTTGGATTCATCATACAGTGATGCCTTAGCTTTAACGTAATAACATTAAAATAGTGTTAAGTCGTAACTCCTGTGGCTCTTTACTGTTTTTTGAGCTATAGTTCTAACTTGTCTGTTTTTTATTTATTTAAAATGGCTTGCGTGTCTCTCCACTCTTCAACGCACCCTCCCCAAACACTGGAATTTTTCATGGCCAAAAACACCCGGTGGCGGGGGGGAGGCGGGAATTGTTAGGCAGATCAGATCAATGAATGTATCTGCACATGTACAGTCACGTTAAGCTCCATTTTATTTGATGATGCTCCATATACACACACACACACACACACATTAATTGTGTGCAGACGTCTGGGCGTGCGTTTGTGTGCACATCTCTGTCCACACCCAGCGGTGTGTTGTAAGTGTTGGTTATATGTGGAGATGCAACATTAAACTGTAGAGATAGTAATTTAAAGCATAAATGAGGAAATTAGGTAAAAAAAATTGTAAGGTATTCCTAATCACTGTGATCAACATTGATCCCGGCATTGTTGTGCATCGGCACAACCGTGCTTCACAGTGAAAACTTAAAAAGCCTGATATTTAGTGGCACCCACTAGAGTGGCAGTAATGATGTTTTCTTATGTGTGATCTCACAGCGCCCTCTGTTGTAGTGATTTGGTAGGTTAGCTTGGAAGATTGAATTGATCATTCCCTTTCTCGTTACCACCCCCACTCCCTCTTGTGGATGAGAGGAGTATACAGTTGTATTTAGTTTGGGCTTTTTCTGTTTTTAATCCACTGCAGACCTTCAAAATGATGCCCCAGCAGAGGAAAGCAATTGCTACGTTTTCCAGTCCCCAGCATGCAACAAGTTTTCAAATGAGCTTCCACAGGTAATCAGCATTCCTCCTTTATCTTTGTAAGCATGTAAGATATACTGTGGTAGACATTTACAATTTTCCAGTTTAGCTGCTGTGTAGTGTTTTAGGTATCTTAAACCCACAGTGGCTCAAACATTATCACAATTACCACACAGGCACATGATTGATTTGTCCCACATTGATGTGTCGCTGATTGATGGATGAGGAGCATTATAAAGCCAGCGAGTCCTGTTCCTAGAAGTCTCTTTCTCCCGATGCTGGAGCGTCTCATGCACAGCTCCAACCTGGTCTACAGATATTTCTTCATCTCTTTGGGGTCACTAACGTTCATCGTCTCCGCATGGAAGCATCATTCACCAGTCGTCTCCTATCAAGCTGGGACAGTGAGCACAAGGACATTAGCTGTGAGCATGCCTGTGTTTGACTTTTTCTACCAAGTGTCTGTAGTTGTAACATGGCACTGGAGAGACACTGGACAGCTTCTCCCAACTTTGATGTAGTTTGTGAAGAATGTTTGTTTTGCATCTTACGCGGACACTAAGTAGAGCTCATCATGAGATAATGGTTGCTCCCCTCCTTAGTAAGATTCTTAATGACAAACACTTGGACACTGATTCAAATGTAACTACTTCATAGTAATTTTTTATGTTATTTGTGGTTTGGTGTTCATGCAGGAGATGGTTGTGCTAGAATGTGGCCAGCCTGTTCATTTGCAACCGCAGTGTTTCTCCCCCTCTGTAGATGGCAGCATTTCATCACTATTGGTGCTTCAGTCTTTCCCTCCCAGCTCTGCATTCGGTTAGTTGTAAAGTCTGTTTTTTGGTCCATGGCACTACCTAGTGGTGATCCTGCATACAGGCAGAGTGGTGGCATGGTTGTCATGGTTCAAGAATTGATGTATAGCAATGACCAAAGCCCAACTGGCATAGACTGTGATTAATTTTTTGCTAAATTTCCTGTGGTTTAAATAATTATAAATGTGTGCACTGTTGAGTAGATTTCTGGTGCTTTTCAGTTTTAGTGTTGCTTTATGGATAAGCGTTAGTCCCTTCTCCGTCTCGTTTAAGTTAGTTGGTTATTACTCAGCTTTTAACTGTTAACTAAACTCCTTTGTGGATGTACCTTTCATGCTTTTTTTGATATAAATTTTAGTTGGATGTCTGATTCTGAAGTAGTTAGATTTTGGTTTCGAGGCTGTGCCGAGTGTGCTTTGAGACAGTGTGGATGTAGCGATGTTTTGTTTTTTTTTTTGTTTTTTTATGGTTACAACTTAAATGAACATTGTAGGGTATTTGATATAGTTGGTAGATGGAACAGAAGTGGTTCCAGTTCTGTGTGGGATAAACGGACATTTCTGTGAAGTTTCTCGATGATATATTCCTTACTTTTCTCTGGCATTGGACCCAAGTTTGAGTGACTATCAGCTGGTGCCTTATCGATCAGTAAGCTGCAATTTTCCTTCACACAAGAGCAGTTGGTCTGGATAAAGAAGGAAATATAAACAAAATTCACCATAGTACTTTGCCCTGGAAACTCAGATATATTTTCCTAAATATACTTCTATCTCTTCTGTCAATTTGACACATTTTTTTTCAACATTTTAGAGTAATTCTGTGTGATCCACACTTGTACAGTGTCTAATCAGTCACATTAATTTTCACTAAGCATTTACCCTGGATAGTGAAGTGGTGCCACATCACTGAAAAATCCCCTAAAAGACTAAATCATTTCTGTTTTCTGTTTGATTTTATAAAACATCAAACTTAAATTAAGTGAAATTCATCAGTTAGGCCCATTTTTTTGTTGTTCAGATTTTTTCCCTCTATAACGCAAGTTTTTGTATATCATAGTTGTAAAATGTGTTAAGTAATGCAGATGCATTTCCACAGTAACTAATAACCGAAATTTGGAAGTGAATTTTTTTGTACATTATCCAAAGAAATGTGACAGAACAACGAGAGGGGGCAACCATTACCCGTGAACCGATCATGTACATAAATCAGACGTTCACTCAATATTTATCTCGTTAAATCCTTTTGAGTTTACTCATGTTGTATCAGGTGAAACAACTTTTATATGTAAAGGATATGCTGACGTGTCCAGACATAAGTCATTTTACAAGCAGTTTGTTTCTATTTTCAAATGAGGAATGACTGGACCACATTTCTGTTGAACAATACATTTGACAAAAAGTTTAAGGTTTAAAAAAAAAATAATAAAATATGGCCAATATACCGTGAACATGCAGGTATGTGAAGCCACTTGAACTTTAGCCCAAAGATGTGTGGTTGTGTGTGATGTCCATGTGTTAATGTGCCTTTATGATGACATATTTTTTATCATCTGTTCCACATTTCTACTCCTTTTGTACTTTTAACGTATTGTGTAAGTTTTGGGGGTTTTCACTTCGCAACGCATGGTGTAAATGCAGTTAAAAACTATTAACCCTCTTGGGATGGACCAGTTTTTTAAAAATAATTTTTGATTTTGTAGGTTTTTTGACCCCCAAAAAACAAAACAAAACAGTATCATTGCAAGAAATACTACCTCAAAGTTTAAGGGGAATATCACTGAGTTTATTTGCTTAAACAAGACATTTTGGCTGGCAAATTTAGCTGTGATGTCATCCTAGTGTCCAGCTCCATAAAATGAGAAAGATATAGTTACGTAACTTCAGTGGGTCGGTGGAGCAAAGTACCATTTAATGCGGATAGTTGGCGGTTTCTGTTTGAGTCTTTTTTTCTTTTTTTTTCTTTTTTTAATTTTTTTTTAACTTTCTGAAAAATCTGTTCCTGTCTGCGCCTCTAGGTGACACCACAGATTAACCTCCCTGGTTTGTGGTTTGAGAAATGTGTATTAATTGGCTTCTCTGTCCTGTATGCATGTGTTGAATCACATCACAAATTTAGTGGTATTTCCCTTATATTGCTTCTAGATACTCATAATCCACAAAGTATTAAAATAACCAGTCAGTAAGTTTATCAGCAAGTATCTGATCTCTGAAGTTCCTCCTCTTCATATAAACAGTGAAGTTGTGCAGTTTAAATTTTTTCTTTTTTGTGTGTTTATGGTGCAGAAAACCAGTTTCTTTATGTTTTTATTCTTTTTTTGTTTGTTTTGAGTTGTTGAGCTGTTTCCGTGTATTGATGGTTATGTATTTATTGTCTTTGATGTTGTGGGTTACTCGAGTTTTAGTGCTATCCTAAATCCTGTGGATTTGAAAAAGTAACGGCGATGCCAGGCCATAGTGATATTATTATTATTATCATTATTATTATTATTATTACAAGACATCAGGTCTTGTAATGTCAAAACAGATTCATATTGAATCTATCTGTACTTTAATTTGAAGAATTTCCTACAGATGTGTACTGTGAATTTTTAAAAGTGATTTTAATTTTTATAGAAAAAAAGGCTACTTAAGTTCTAGCATGTTTTTCTAAGCACACCACCTCATATGGTTGCAGTAGGTGTTTAATGTAGAAGGGCCTACCTGTCGGATGTGAATGCAGCTTTCTTATGCTTGCATAAGAGATATTTATAAAGGCTGCTAATAATTATAGTGGGTCAAAGGTTGAGTTCTGCACAACACTTAACACTTTTTTTTTTAACAGGTTCATTTTAGGTGCTGAAAATTTGGAGTGGCTGAAATAATTATTTAATTCTGTCTTTTTCTTCAGATCAAATCCCGACAATGGAGCAGAGTGACAGATACATTCTCAAAAGCAAACTTAAGAGACCATACCAAAGGTTTAGCATGTTTTAGTAAATCAACAAACTTCATTTGTGAGTGACCTGAAAATGAAGCAGGCTTCTTTATATCAACGTGCCAAAAGTAGCCCGTTTATACTGCTAATGCTATCATTGGAGGCCTTTTCCGAAAAACCGAGCAGGTCATTTAACATCATACAACCTCAACCAGTTACTCAAAGCCTTTGTTATTCTGCTAGAAAAAATAATCTGCAGCGTTACACAACATTAAATGTTTTCTGAGCAGGGAATTCTTAAAGCTAAACAACCATCTTTTTTCTTTTTATGCAGTTAGTTGTTGCTCCTTGTTAGAATTTACTCTCTGATCCACCACATTAAAAATAAATAACATTGTTGTTAAATGACCTGTGACGTTTTCATTCATTAACACAGCAGTCTTAAAGTAGACGTGTCAGACTAAGAGCTTGAATAAAAAAGCATGATAAACCTCAGGTGTGGTCCAACACTTGCTCTCGTGGTGCTCTTGGTTTAATCACACTCGGTGGCCAGATGGTGCAGGTTGAGATTTGTTTCACCTGAAGTGACCGCCCGTCATCTCAGGTGCGAGTACAGCAGAATGACACCTGTGATTAACAGATATTTTTCCTTAATTTTTAACAGCGTGCTGCTAAGAGGAGCAGTTGACCAGCTTCTACCACGATACTGCCTTAACTCATTCGCTTAACACTTCACGTTCCTTCGCAGCCTCGCCGTCTCTTGCTGTGGGATGAAGATTTAATTTCGCTAATTCAACAGTTGATGCTGCATTCAGGGTATCGGGCCTGTCACCATTTTCCTTACTGCTGCTCCTGCTATCACTGTTCTTTCAACTTGACCACATCTCATTTTTTCCTTCCTGCTGCTGTTCTTCAATGAACTTAAAATTTCTGTATCAAGCAGGGTGGCCTGCCCGGATTACCATTGTTTGTTAGCCCAGTGGATGGAGGTTTCCATCTGTGTGACGACAGCCGGGTTCACTGAGCAGACACACAAACTCTAAAGCAAGCTGCTTCATGGCTTTCACTGCACCAAAGGTCATTCCAGCTTCTTCACACTCACTGTTTGGTTGGATTTTTAACAAAAAGACACTGCTCTGGTTTCCTCATCTCGAACTGTGTGGTGCACCAAATGACTGTAAATCCAGCCTGTTTGACAAAAACCTTTGAAGACATCTTTATGTTTTTCACACTCATGTATCATAAGAAGGAATCATGTTGTGTGTTGGATTATTCTGAAATGATTGTGCAATTTGTTCTGATTCTGTAAAATTGGATTTTTCTACGATGGCATGAAGATTTTTAAAGATGCTGATATTTTTCTTCATGGAAATTTAAGTTTTTATACTTGATACCAGAAACTGATGGAAAATAAAACATTTTGATGCACTTTAACATTTCTGTGTGACTTTATTGTGTCATTTATTTTTTTGGTTCAAAACTTTATTAAATTAAAAGAAATAAGGTCCTGTTGCCAGATGTAAATGGAAGGTAATCAAGGCAGTTAATTAGAGAAATGGATTGAATTTTCTGACTTTTTAATATTTTATATTGTTGATGTACTAAAAGTAGCTTCAGCTGGTAATTTCTAATGTAATCATCCTACCTCTGACCTTCCCTAATGAGTTAAAATATGTTTATTGCATATTTAAAGGTTTCTAGAGCAGGTTTTTCTCAAATTCTTCTATACAAGACGCAAGATGTTTTATTTCAAGTTTATTTTTATTATTTTTTAATTTGTACTTTAACCCACTTGGTTGAAATGCAGCACGCACACATTCATTCTTAGGGGGAAAATGTATATATAATAATGGGAAATATTTAAATTTGAGTCAAACATGGTTGACAACATGCATTTCCACCTTTGACCTTTTAAAATACATAATTTTTTTCTATGTTTAACATTTTGAAACCTGTTTTAAGGTTGAAATTGGAGTTCTTGATGCCCACCTCGCATCTGATCATAGGGGTCTGATAAGTAGGGTGTTTACAAAATAAAGCTCTCAGAGACTGTCGTGAAGTGCTTTATTTAACAGCAGGCAGCACGGTGGTGCAGTGGTTAGCACTGTTGCCTCACGACGACAAGGTCTTCAGTTTGAATCCATCGAAAGGCTGGAGCCTTTCTCTGCGGAGTTTGCATGTTCTGTCCAGCTTCCTCCCAAACACATGCCTGAGGGTTAGCTTATCTGGCAATTCTAAACTGGCGGTAGGTGTGAACATGTGTTTGTATGTGTTGGCCCTGTGATCGACCGGTGACCTGTCCAGGCTGTACCTGGTCTTTTGCTCTGTTACAGCTGGGATAGACTTTTGTGTTTGCAGTGATTTGTGCTTAAAGTTCAATCTAGGGTGTTCCTTTACAAATGTTACGTCTTCATAAACTAAACCTGGTGCACGATCTGAAATGACTGTGCTCTAATAACAGCCGTGTATTTTAGAGCCTGTAGATACCACAGTCTCACATCATGGTCTCAGTGTGAGACAGTGTTTTGAATCTACCAAAGTAACATGAAGAAGCTTTAGTAGGTTTTATTCCACATTTCCTTCACATGTCTAACAAAAGCTTTATTCTTTAGCAAAAAATTGGGGAATTGGTAGATGATTGGTAGAGGACCCACTATACCTCCTGAGCCACCCCCACATTCTTTTACAGTAGTCTGGCATTGAGAGAAGATTTCACTTGTATTTTTGTGTTTCCTGCCATTGCTGTCTTTCCAAATTGGCGTACGTGCATTTGACCATATCTCAACTCTTCCTTGCTGCTGCTGTTTTAAGTTCATTCAGGAACTTCTGTATCAGGCAGGGTGGCCTGCCTGGATTACCATTGTTTGTTAGCCCAGCGGATGTTGGTTTCCACCTGTGTGTGCAGCCGGGTTCACTGAGCAGACACACAACTGTAAAGCAAGCTGCTTCGTGGCTTTCACTGCACCAAAGGTCAGTCCAGCTTCCTCACACTCGCTGTTATGTTGGATTTTTTTTCTGGTTTCCTTCATCTCAAATGAGATGATGCTCCAAATAATGTAATGACTGAAATTCTTTCAGTTCTTGTGTTTTCAGCCCATCTCACTCATGAGCCATAAGAAGAAAGCATGATGTCGGTTGGATTATTAGGAAAACTGTGCAATTTGTCCTGTTGCTGTAAATGCTGTTTTTTTTGTGATATTTATAAAATGATTTAAAATATTGAATAATTTATATAAAATGAAAATGTCCTGTTTGACATCAGAAACAGGCATGAAATAACTTCTAGATGTACTTAGTGAGATTTCTGTTTTCAACAAATCAAAGCAGCATATGGCCTGTTGCAAGAAGTATTACATTTGTGTTGACTTGTCTTCAGAGCCAAAAGCAATGGATCAGGGTGCAGGAATTATGCAAACTTTAATTGTATATTAGGGCATAATAAAGGTGCATCACTCTGTGGGGGACTTGTGGATTTCTGCTTCCCTCCAACCTACTGCTGGCTGCTGCCACAAAGGAGTAAAAGCTGCCTGGAGAGGACAAGTGCTGCCATTTGCAGAACTCTTAGAAATGGGAAGTTTTGTTTTTGCAGAATGCCAGACTGTTCATGTTTGCAAATGTCAACATTTGTAAAAGCCGTTGTTGAGCTCCAGCAGACTGAGGGCCCCCAGAGGGATTAGAGGAGGCTCTGTTTACCTGCTCTGAGGAATGCTGCCCTGCACGGACGCTTTTGTATCTGACAGGGACCCAAGGTCACAGTGCCGGGAGAGATGGGCCGCTTTGTCCCGCCCTGAAGTTTCCACCTCACAATATCAACAGCAAAACACAATGTGGGGGACGAAAATGGAATTCCTGCTCATGTTGCAACAGTGTTCAGAAACTCAGGTTCAGGAGGCCCCGTTTACCTTTGATGGGTCTGAGTGATTCAGGAACATTTATCATTTTGTGTAAAACTGTTTTTGTGAATCATATTTTAAATGGATATTTTCACACATTTCAGAACTGCTTTTGTTATTCTGCTCCTCTGGCGACCTGTGTGATTTGACCTGACTTAACAAACAGAAGGACCAAAGTTTGTTATATAATGATGAGCAAATGTAACTGATATTTGGCGTGTGTTGCTCCATTCTTTTAGAAATTAAGTCAATGTCCATGTGAAGTATTTTTGCAACGCCTTACTGCAGAATATTACATTTCCAAATGGGAGTGCCTACATTTAGCCACAAGGCGTCGCACTTTCACTGAAGGTAACATCCAGAAACTGATGCCGTAATCAATTTGACAAAGATGTGCAGCCTGATGCCAAAGCACTCCACTAGAGGACTAAAAATGCATTTCGGAGAGCTCACTATTAAGTGCTGCATGAACACTATAAGTCTATGAAAATACTAAAGGATTAAAGTGATTTGTTAAGACTAACAAAGCTGTGATGTGGACTACTGGGACTGCAGTGTTTCTTTATATGAGCCCCGACTGTCAGTCACTGTCTGATGGAGCAATCTGACCTCAACCGGCAGACGCCGCAGAAGCAGCCCTGTGGCCAACAAAGACGCTTCTGTTTAATTTGTCTGCGCGTTAGAAGTTATTTGCGGAGGGCAGACCTCGTTAAATTCGACACAGGCTCTCAACATTTCGCAAGCATGCAAAAGGTAGATCAAAGCGCAATATTCTCCATTTTTGCATAAGCCGCCAAATAGGACCAACAGGCCTCCCTCCTCAGTGAGCTCAGCTTTTCCATCAACCAAAAGTTGTCAACCTATATGTGAATTTTGGGCACCCAAATCCTGTTTGTTATAAAAAATTAAAAAAAAAAAAAAAGTGGGTGTTTTGG
>VUQJ01003079.1:24335-37557 GCA_015108635.1 Andinoacara biseriatus | reverse complement strand
CACATGAACGTCAGAGGCTTTAATGTGATGTGGGCCCTTTGCAGCTATAAAGGTCAGGACTCTGTGCAGGCCAGTCAAGTTCTTCCACACCAAACTGGCTCATCCATGTCTTTATGGAGCTGCTTTGTGCTCTGGTGTGCAGTCATGTTGGGACAGGAAGGGGCCATCCCCAAACTGTTCCCACACAGTTGAGAGCATCAAATTGTCCCAAATGTCTTGGTATGCTGAAGCATTACGAGCTCCTTTCACTGGAACTAAGGGTCTGAGCCCAACTCCTGAAAAACACCCCACACCACAATCCCCCCCTCCACCAAACTTTACACTTGGCGCAGTGCAGACTCGTCCATCAAATTGCCAGATAGAGAAGCGTGATTTATCAGTCCAGAGAACACGTCTCCACTGTTCTAGAGTCCAGTGGTGGCGTGCTTTACACCACTGCATCCGAGCCTTTTTAAATCCACTTGGTGATTAAGGCTTGGATGTAGCTGCTCCATTCCATGAAGCTCTCTAAATGTTGTGTAAATGTTCTTGAGCTAATCTGAAGGCCACATGAAGTTTGAAGGTCTGTAGTGACTGACTCTGCAAAATGTTGGCAACCTCTGCACTTTATGTGCCTCAGCATCCACTGACCCCACTATGTGATTTTACGTGGCCTAACACTTTGTGGCTGAGTTGCTGCTGTTCCCAATTGGTTCCACTTTGTTGTGATACCACTAACATTTGACTGTGGAATATTTAGCAAGGAATTGTCACAATTGTTGCACAGGTATCATCCTATCTCTGTACTACGCTGGAATTCTCTGAGCTCCTGAGAGCGACCCATTCTTTCACACATGTTTGTAGAAGCAGTCTGCATGCCGAGGTGCTTGGTTTATACACCTGTGGCCATGGAAATGATTGGAACACCTGAATTCAATGATCTGGATGGTAAGGGAATATTTTTGGCAGCATAGTGTAGCCACTGTAATGATCAGTCCCCCACCCTTAGCTAATAATAGCCAAACTTTTATAGACCACATAATTTTAGCTAACCATTTGTTTACCCAATATGCTAAGCTAACCGTTTAAACTGTTTATCCATTCGTTCATTTTACCTTTTAAATCCACAGTAGCAAGCTACTGTATCCACAATAGCATCAATAAAATTTAGGTAGCAATTTGATTCAATAATATTTGGTCGTTTCCACCACTGATTAATTTATTTATTTTTACAAAGCAATAACTAGAAATTTTGAGTTACTCGGAAGTAATTTAAAATTTCGAGACATTAAGTCCAATTTTCACCATATTGTAACTAACTACCAACTGTGAGCTTTCAGTACTGGCCACACTATCAGGTAACTTTTCATTAGCTATATAATTCAAAGAGTTTTACAAGTTTTTTTTATATAACTAACAGTTTCAACTGTTTATATAGACTTATAGTTCACTTTTTCAACTGTTAATCCATAAAGTTTTGCTAACTCGTGTATAGAAAGCTACCAACTTAAATTACTGTCCTTTGCTTTTAGCTCCCAAATTAATTTATTTAGCCATAGCCCAGTTTTACCCAACAACTTGGTCATATTGTAGCTACCAATTGTAACTGTCAGTCCACACTTTTAGCTAATAATTTACAACTTTTTATAGGCAACATATTCTTAGATAACAATATGCTAATGTTTTAAGTTTATCCATACTTTAAAAAATTCTTAGTTTATTCAAACAATTGCCTAACAGTTTCAACTTTTAGCCACAATTTGAGCAAGAGTGTTTAACCGTTTATTTAATTTTTTACTAGTACTTAATTATTTTAGTTCTTTATGCATTTCTTTTGGCTTCTGTTTTCGACTCCTAATCTGTTTCTTTCACTTAACTGATGGCTTTTCTTCTTAAAATTGTTAATGTTAGTTCAATTCTTGAAATAATGCTAATAACTGTCATAGTCTGTCCTTTTCTTAGTATCAAGCTACAGTCCTGGCAAGGACTGTAGCTTGATACTGGAGATTATTTACTTACATTGCAGAAAACACGAGATTTACGTTCATGGTTGCGGTCCATAAAAGAATTCAGGCATCTTCTTGCTTCTTAAAATATTATTTTACAGGTTTTTTTATAAGCCAGAACACAAACTTGTAATCCTTTGAGAGAGGCACCGTAATCAGCTCAAGTGATGTTTTCCATTTGACATCAGCAGTGTGTGACTTATTAAAAAAACTGGCATTTTTCCTGACTCCAGCACAAAGAAAATAAACCTAACAACAAATGCACTAACACTCATTAAGCGAGAGTGGCAGTCAGCATTGTTTCGGGCCAGTATATGAGCTCATTTGGCAGCTTAAACACACTTCACCTCCACTTTAATGCCGTCACCTGCTGAGCTGTTGCTGTAGCAACAGTGTGTAAATACCAAACTACCACCTAAAGCAGCACAATCCATAAATTCTGCTTCAAATGCGAATCTGCTTCTCGCTCTCTCGCTGTCCACGTTTCTGCTGTTTGAGCTAAAAGCAGCACAGACAGGAAGCGTCAGCTCGATCCGATCAAACTCACCTGTAAATGAGGAAACTGGAGATCCCAAAAATGATGAGCGCTAAGCCAGAACCCACAGCTACAATACCGAGAACTGGAAGGTGACCTGAAAACAGGAGGGAAAAAAAAGACTTTTACACGCTGATATTTTCACTCTTATGTTTAACAGATGCCCACAATCATATCTTTGAAAGTAAAGGAAGACACACAGCTTTGGCTTCCTGAAGTACAGCTGCACTGCTTTCGAAAGCTGTCGCCACAGTTACCCAGCTCTGGCGCTCCTGATGCACACTTAAAACCTTATTAATAGCTAATAATAGAAGCTGCAAAGCAAAGGATGGCACAATGAAAGGAATATAATTCCAGAAAATATGAAAACAGCAGAATGAAGCTTTCTAATTTTGCAGATCACTGATAATCTCGTTTCTGGGGGAAACATTTGGTCCTGGCATTAGTGTGGATATTAAAAGAGACACTGTAAGAGAAAGACTTGACACTCACAGAGTCCTGAATGGAAATCTATGGCAGATCGCAGATGATCATGATATTTACCCTGATGAACCAGTAATCACGGGTATACGCTGGCACGACTGAGGTTTACACTCAGTTCATCTGTGTGGTTGTGGGCCTGTCTACTTGTTTTCATAGTAAAGATGCACGGTTGCGGTAAACACTCATCATGGGTATGAATATAGTGGAAATTTGGGTGTTTTAATTATTATTCTTTTTCCAGGGTGGCATGATTGTATAGCACACATTGTTAATGAATTGGGTGCACAAGTATTTATTGTGGATTTTTTTCTAATCCGTGTAGGTAAGTGTATTTTTCATCTTTGCTGGGTGAAATATTCTGGGTTACACTCTATCCTTGTAAAATGCATGCACACAACCACCACACGTAAATTCTAATCTTCGTGCAAAACAAATCATCCATCCTTCAGTATCCCAGGCAAAACTTGTTCCTACAGTCATTGGGTGCAAGTTCCAAATCTGGCAATTTCTCCATGATAACAGAACCAGGCCAGTTTGTTACTGTTGTTCTAGCGTTGCATTTTTAAACTTAATAAAAGTCTGCCCTAACAGTTTTACAGAACAAAAGCACAACCCGTGAGCAGTCTGGCTACTTTTTGTTTGTATTATTTTCTGATGTGTGTCAGAATATAGCAATTATCAAACTCCTGACTGTACACTCTGCTGGTTTCTCTGGACAATTACAGGTTTCCAACATGTATAATCATCTCAATTATCTAATTCACTCAAAGCAGAAGTTGTGAAACTCTTAGGTGTTAATATGTTTCTCCAGATTTCTCAGCATTCATCATCGTTGGTGTTGAAAGTGAACATTTAAAAAAAAAAAGGCAACATCCAGGCTTTCAGCTCTGCAAATTATTTCCAGTTGCCTTGAGATTTGGGAACACAGACAGATTTATTGTGCCTCCACTCATTATCCTGTCTTCACACCACAATGAATTTTAATTGCAGTGTGGTTTTCCTCCTCTGTTTATCATCTCTGATTGCTCCCTCAAAAAGGAAAAAAAACTCACTCCGTTCAACAAAGACAACTTCCTGCGCTCGTATTTCACTGCTTGTCACTCAAGTAAATACAATACTTCATTCTTTCACTTGATAGACGTAAAGAGCTGGGACGCAACTGAAGAAAAACCAGGAATTTATGATTATCACAGCAATTAAAATACAAACAGTGCATTAGTGCATTGTAATATCCACCTGATTAGCAATTAACTCCTAGCCAAGGTCATGAAAAAATATGCCATTATGCATGTGTCATAATACTTGACAACACTTGTCATGAAATCGGTGTCCATTAGATGACCTTAGGCTGCTTGTTTGTGACAGGTATAATCACCTGTAGGCAGTCTGAATAGGGTAAGTGTTTTTTTTTTACATTATGAAGGGTCAGGCTGAGCAGTCATACCATCATTGCAGGAGGGGTCATCAGTGGAAAAGACGCAGGGGGGGTTGTCCAGTGGTGGGCCACCACTGGGCCAGTGGATCTTCTCTGTCTGGGACCAAATGATCTCTTTGGTTGTTCCATTATAGTACGCAACAATCTGCAAACAGAGGAAAGAAACAGGACTATAAAGATGCTGAGATAAAGAAATGTGTAACTTAAGAACTGCGTTATCTCACCAAAGCTTTATTTTTTATCTGCATCACATCGATGGGTTTAAATTTTAATACCTTTTTTGATCAAACACAAAACAAAGCCATTATTTTGGACATGTGGCAATCATGGTGACAGCGTAACGTCAAGTAAATAAGACCTCAGTTATACAGGTCTAGAGACTGGTTTGCAACCATCTGGCAACCACTGGTTATGAGGGGAAAGTGAGTATTTCCCAACTGACTTGCAAGTGATTCCTTGAGGTTGAGGGAAAATTGATTGCTAAAGCTATAGTCACACAGGCTAAAAGACCAGACAATTACCTCCAAGCAACCACTGGTTGCTAGGGAAAAAAAATCATCTTCTGTTCACACTTTTGTTCCAATCAATCTGAAGGGTCTGCTTTTTGTCATGCACTTAGCTCCTAATTTTGCTTGAAAACACAACATGGCTGCAAAATAGTATCTAGTATCAACTCTCCACAGGTTGCATGTTAAAGCCATGCCTGAAGAGTTGGTAATGTGTTACTTGGCAAGCATATCGTCTAAATATAAGTTTTAAAAGAAGATAAAAATAGTGAGATCTGAAGCTACAAAGCCAGTAGGCGACCAGCCTTGAGAAGCATAAAGACTTCGAGAAAGGGAACCAGGCAGCTTTGTTCTCTTCTACTGGCGCTTCTAAAATGTTGTATTTTGTTTTATACCAGACATAAACAGAAAAGTAAAAATGACAAGAATCAGCTGAGTTGATGCTACAAGAAAGATTGTTTGCACTTTTAAATCATCTAACTGATTATCTTTTCTAAAAGCCACAATAATGACTTAATTATCTTGTTACCTTAATTTAAAATACTTTCCTGCAATCACAGTTGTACACAGTTGTTTTTTTTTACCCCAAGATTATGTAAGGTCAGTTATGTTAAGTCACCTAATGAGACATTTAGTATGTTGAGATAAGAGGGCAAATATACAATAAGGTTATGAAGAAGTCAGCATCCACACAAGCAACGACCATGTTGAAAGGCTTGTGTGTGAAAGAGGGAGCTTTATTTTGACAGCTCCATGAACAGCATCTGTTGTTCTGCTGTGAAACAAGACTCCTGTGTTTCTAACTTGCTGGAGGAGGTTTTATGCTTTCCACCCCTGATCCCAGCATGTTGTGTCCTCTCTGTTAAAGGCGTCAAGGCCGTCACCCCTACACGAGGTCATCAAAACAATTCAGAATGTGATGGGTGAAGAGCCAGAGGCTGCACAGGCTGAAATAACTCCAGTATTTCGGTGCAGGGGCTGTGTTTACTTCACTCTACAGTCGAAAAATATCTTGCTTCCTCTGTGTTTATGCATGCGCCTACCTCCCAGTGCTAAAGTCTGCGTTCCTGTCGCCGTGTTCAGTTGTTTCCTGTTTTACTTTATCAGTCTTTCTCTCTTGTGCTCTGTTTGGTTTTATTTCCTTGTCTCGTTCTCTGATTACGTTAAGCTGTGCTTCCCACCTGTTGTCTCTTCCCAAATTATCCCTCTGTGTATTTATTGTCTCAGTCTTCCCCCTCGTCTCTTGTCAGAGTCTAGCCGTTGTGGCTGTGTTCTGGTCCTGTGCTCTCCATGTTCCTCATGTTCCCTGGTTAGTTATCTCCCTCAGTTCAGGTTCATGCTTTAGTTTCTGTACTCGCCTTGGTTTGTTTATTAGTTCATGTTCCCAGTCGTAATAAAGGCTCACTTTTGTTTATTCACAACTGCCTGCCTCACCTTTCACACACACCACAGGTTCAGCTTTCACGCACTGTGACACCACCCCTCGCTCATGAGCCAAGATGGTGATGGTCAAAGGGCTCGACTAATGGCTCACACACACCCGAAGCCCATGAACCAATGGGCGGCATCATGTGACTGTTATATAACGTCTACCCTACAAATTCAGCATGATTGTTTTTCTCATTGAGTTCAAAGTGTCCGAAATCAAGATTTAAAGTGTTTCTTTAATTTTTTCTTTTCTTTAATTTTCTTTTTTTTTCTTTTTTTATTTTTTGAGCAGTGTATAAAAATTCAACCTCATCAAAGCTCTGGTTCTTATTGTTTGTATAAACTGCGTGACACACCAAGTAAGAACATATGAGGTAGTTGTGCTTTTTGGAGTCCAGCTTCAGGACTTTGTACAGTAGTTTCACTACAGGAGACAACATCCTTCATCACAATAAGGAGCTTAAGCCCTGTTGGATCCTTCAAGCACCAGAGTTCTCTAGGAAGTCCTCTGACAGTGGACTTATATCTGTGCTTGTCCTACTAGACCTCAGTGCAGCAGTTGATACTGTTGACCATAATATTTTATTGCAGAGAATAAAGCATGCCATAGATATTAAAGGTACTGCCCTGCAGTGGTTTGAATCACATTTAGCTAATAGACTCCAGTTTGTTCATGTAAATGGGGAGTGTTCTTCACAGAATAAGGATAATTATGGAGTTCCACAGGGTTCTGTGCTAGGACCAATTTTATTTAATTTACATGTGCTTCCCTTAAGGCAATATTATTAGAAGGCATAGCATACATTTTCATTGCTATGCAGATGATATCCAGCTTTATCTATTCATGACGCCAGATGACACACAATAATTAGTTGAACTGCAGGAATGTCTTAAAGACATAAAGACCTGGATGAACTCTAATTTCCTGCTTCTAAATTCAGATAAAACTAAAGGTAAAGGCCTTACAAATCTTAAACATAATGTACAGACATCCAGACACTTACACTGGATGACATTACGTTGGCTTCCAGTAACACTGTGAGAAATCTGTCCTTCAATTCTCATATTAAACAATTATGTAGGACTGCTTTGTTGCATTTGTTCAATATCTCTAAAAATTGAAATATCCTGTCTCAGCGTGATGCTGAAAAGCTAAACCATGCATTTATTATTTCTAGGCCGGACTATTGTAATTGAATATTATCAGGCTGTCTTAAAAGCTCCCTGAAAAGCCTTCACCCCAATAGAGCACTTCGCTCTCAAACTGCTGGATTACTTGTGGTTCCTAGGATACTTAAGAGTAGAATGGGAGGCTTTCAGGCCCCTCTTCTATGGAACCAGCTCCCAGTTTGGATTCAGGAGACAGACACCCTCTCTGTTTTTAAGATTAAGGTCAACACTTTCCTTTTTGATCAAGCTTATAGTTAGGGCTGGATCAGGTGACCTTGAACCATTCCTTAGTTACGCTGCAATAGACCTAGGCTGCTGGGGGGGTTCCACATGATGCACTGAGTGTTTATTTTGAATTCATGTCTTTTCACTCTGTTTATCAACCACTCTGCATTATAAAGTTATTATTAATCTCTGGTTTCAAAATAGTGAAAAGACTCAGGGAGCTAAAAAAACAAAGGCTCAAGTCAAACTGACATTAGCATCACGACCCTATATACAGTGTTGTGAAAAAGTATTTCCCCCTTTGTACATTCTTATTTTGTGGCATATTTATCATACATGTCTCATATTATCAAACTAATTTTAATAGTAGACAAATATAACCAAAGTAAATAAAAATTGAGTTTTTATACGATGATTTCATTTATTAAAGAGAAAAAAGCTGCCCAAACCTATCCAGTGCAGGTGGGACTGGATAGGGATATATCAGGTGACCCTGATCCATAACTTTATGGTTATACTGCAATAGGCTTAGGTTGCTTGGGGGCTTCCGATGATGCACTGAGCGTTTCTTCTTCACTCATTTGTGTTTACACCCTCTGTGTGTTTTTACATCACTACTGTCTTTAATCATTAGTAATTACTTATATCTGACTCCAGGGTCGCAGCTCTATACTTTCTGAGGTGTATGCAGACACATTTTTAGCCGCTGTCTGGCTCTATTTCCTGTAGTTTGCCTTTCATCCTGTCTCTCTCTGCTCTCTTTTTTTCCCCCTCAATTCCAACTAATCGATGGCAGATGGCTGCCCCTCCCTGAGCCTGGTTCTTCTAAAGATTTCTTCCTTTTAAAAGGCAGTTTTTCCTTCCCACTGTCACCAAGTGCGTACTCACAGGGCAGTAGCGTGATTGTTGGGTGTTCTTTCTAATATTGTAGGGTCTTTATCCTACAATATAAAGCATCTTGAAGTGACTATGTACTGACGCTATATAAATAAAACTGAATTGAGTTGAATTTATATATATAATATGTAAGGTTCTATTTTTTTTTTTTAAAAAAATGCAAATTACACTGTTGATTGTTATGCAAGATAGAGCAGTATAATAAGATATAGTATAATTCCTTCATATTTGCATATACAACCAGTTCTGTTACAAATTTGTCTGACTGAGCAAAATAGATTTAAAAAAAAAAGGGTAAAGGCACACAATAAATGTAATGTATGTATATTATTGTCAATTCATTACAATTAATCTGCCTGGGTTATTTAGAAAACTCTCATATTAAGTAGCCCAGAATCCAGAAACCTAAAACTGATCCTGTGCTTTTTCCACCAGGCTGCCGGCTACTCAGGTCAATATGAATCAACCAATTAAAGCCCCAGGATAAATGAGACCAGGAAGTCACACTGACGGCCTCTCAGGACCGCTGTGAAATTCTAACTGAAGTCAAATGTAGCTAACCCACTTCTTCTCCCCTCAGAGAGGAAAAAAAACAAACACACACACACTAAAACAGTCCACAGCGGTGTTTGCAGAGCAAAACATACACAAATATTTTCGGCGGACTGTTTGGGGGAACTGAGGTTTTATGCATCTTATCATTAGAGAGGTCAAGACCCCAGAATATCTAACAAACAGACCACTTTCCATGCATGATGCAGAACATTTCATTTCACTGCGTCTAAGCCAAACATGAGGAAAGGCTGTGGTTTAAAACTGCACATAAAGAAGAATTTTGTGAAAAACTACAGTAATTAGGGACATGTGAAGTAAATTAGTCTCTTGCTGTTTGCAATTTGTTTATAATTTAATGTCAGCATCTCATTTTGTGTGGAAACCTCATATGTGTAAATCAAACATGTCACATAAGTGGGAAGTATTTTTTTGAAGGCAAAACTATAAACTGAGGATTTTAAATTATTACTTTTGCATTCACTACAGTATTCTGCACTAAAACGCTTGTGAATCTTATCCCAGGTGGTTTATTTAAAGGACAAACCAATGAAAATCAATTATTAACCACAGTGAATCTCACTGTATGCAAAAACACTGCAGTAGAAAAAAAACAAGGTTTATGTAGAAAATCTGCAATACTCTCTTTGGTACCATTATTTCAATCCCAGCAGTAATATGTCCATTCAGCAAAATTAAACAAATAAAAAAAAATATAATCCACCAAAGAAATTTATAATAATTCAAGTGTTTTTTGTTTTTTTAAACAGCTTTTCATTTCTGCAGTGAACCTTTTATTATATGAAAAGAGCCATTTTGAGCAATATCTCATCAAAAAAAATTTGTATGTTAAGCAAAAAACATCTGAGACTTATAATGAAGCCTATTAAGTAAAAATATGTCTATTAAAATTAATAATGTTGGACAAAATTAAGAGTGAGGAGCTATTTATAAATTTTTTAGTGCTTTAGGTCCATTCTCGTTACAATATCATATTTTATGAAAGAGCTAAAATAGGCCACTTTAATTTCCACCTGTGTTTATGTAAATGAATCAAATAAAAGTAGCCTATTTTGATTACAAACAGCAGCCTAAATAGTTTTTAAAATAAACAAAAAACAATAGGAAGTTTCAGGTTAATCTTTAATCTTTAACCCACATCAAGCACACTGAGGAAACAAATCTGTGCACACACTGATAAATTTTCTATTTTCCTCCATCACTTTTACTTTTTTTGCACTTGGAGTGCACAGTCAGGGTGACTCAGAAGACTTCATGTGTTTAAATAAATGTTAGCTGCCTTTGTTGGGCTTCAAAACAGCTGCATGAGTCTCTGGAGCGGCAGGTTCATCACCCCAGATGCTCAATTACACCATCTATGGAGCTGGGCATCAAAACTCAGCCTCTTTTAGACCAAATTAAATGTCAAATAAATCATAATTTTAACACTTGGATATTCTCATTTGGAGTCTCCAAGTTTGGAGGCTGTTTTGTGTCTTCATTAGACAGCCAACTGTGTGGAGATACAAAGAAATGAGGGTAGAGGAAGCTGGGGAACAACATGCCACAAATGTCTCTGCACACCAGTTGGTGTGCATCATAACCCTTTGGTCGCTACAGGGTGCCAAAAACTGGTTTAGTTGAGAAAATATGTTTGTATTTCTGAAATATGTTTGTCAGAAAAATATTTTTTTTGGCAGTGAAAAGTATTTTTTTAAAAAAACTTTATCAGCCCAGTTCATGCCTAACAAAACCGCGCCAAACTGTGTTCTACTATCTGTCATAGAGATGCCATATGTTAGAAAACATCTTTAAAAAGTGTTTAAATCCTCTCACTATGCAAAATGCACAAGTTTAGTCTCTTTAGACTCTTTTCGTAGCCTGCAGGATTTATCAAACTCCAACCCCATAAGGTGTTATCAGAGACTATCGTCTTTATGAGCACGTAAAATAACCACCAAAACTCTCAATGAAACTATAAAACTATGACTTACCCCGTACTCTCCTGTCTCCTGGTTGGTCATCGCCCACAGGTCAATGTCTATATTTCTGGCATTTTTTTCATCTGTGGAAACAAGTCCCGTCACACCTGAAAACATGGAGAACAGCCAATTTAAGGGAGTGACAGTGGATCGTGA
The DNA here is from genome assembly GCA_015108635.1 of Andinoacara biseriatus. Taxonomy (NCBI): domain Eukaryota; kingdom Metazoa; phylum Chordata; class Actinopteri; order Cichliformes; family Cichlidae; genus Andinoacara; species Andinoacara biseriatus. The sequence continues at coordinate 26,203 of VUQJ01003079.1, read as the reverse complement.
TTTACGGTCCTTTAAAACATGCCAAGTATGCGCACAGGGGTTTTTCACATTTTTTCTTTCAAATGCTCACAGACAACACTTTCTCTAAATTGTTTTACAATTTGCAAATTCCATGAGCAACAGTCAGACTCACAGCAATAAATCCTTTGCTGATAAGTGCACAACAATTGCGAAAATCATAACCATAACTGTGATTTTGTTACGTAATAATTTATATAATATTTGTATGCTCCATTAGCAGCTTTTACACTGAGTGTTCTCCTGTCCAAAGACCTTTTTGTGCGACCTCTAAAAAAATTCATTTGTTGAGCCACTCCTGATCCTTCAGTTCCCAAAAGCAAACAAGCCCAGAGGCACTACTGACAGCTTAAAATGGTCCAAATTCAGAATGTTTTAAATCAATGATGCGTTAAAAAAACTTGATAGAAATAAAGTGCAAATAAAATGTGACATATAGGACTCAAAGTGCAATAGATGAAATGATTTGTTCCGCCAACAACCCCGCCGACTTCCAAATAATGACTTTTTCCCCTTCAAAATTGGAAAATTTATTATTTTCACTTTTCGTGTCCCTGAATGCAATTTTTCATCTGTCTGGTCTCATAAACATGAATCACTAGCTGAGACCAGGATGAGAGTTAAACTGTTCACAGAAAAACGAGAGCAGGAAGAAAATGAATCAAACTTCAGCAGTTAATCATTAATATTAGTATCAGTTAATCAGCTGCTGGGTGGTTTAGATTACTTGCTATGTAAAAATCTTGATCCTGAATTTATCCTCTGTGAAATCTTAATTTGCCCAAGACAACGACTGAACTGGTTGAGGGTAAAAAAGTATTTGATAAATTCCAACCTGGTTTTCAACAAAATCATTGCACCATTAATGAAAATTACTAATTATATTCTTATGCATTTAGATAAAGGTAAATACTTAATTTTAGTTCTGATCGACTAAACCGTTTCAAAGGCATTTCCTATCATTGCTATGCAGATGACACAGCTGTATTTTTCTATTAAGACAAACCACATTAACAATATTTGGACATCTTCAAACTTCCACCATTTCAATCTTGGCAAAACTGACGTTCTTGTGTTTGGCCCCAACAAATTCTCTGAGGAGATCAGTCATTACATCGGCCCCTCTGCCATCAATATCAAGTCATCTGCTAAGACCCTTGGTGTTATTTTTGACCAGAAACTGAATTTGGAATCTCACATCTCAAAGCTCATCCGCTCCTGTTTCTCATATTTAAGAAACATTGCAAAACTCAAACCGTTATTGACAGCCAGGACAAAATGAAAGTGTGTACGAAAAGTTCCAGAACTTTTCGTACACACTTTCATTTTGTCCTGCCTTGATTATTGTAACGTCTCAGCTCTCCCTACCCCATCTTCAATTTGTCCAAAACGCAGTGGCTAGGCTGCTTACTAGCACTCACGCAACACTCCTATTCTTGCTCTTCACTGGCTTTCAATGAAATTCAGAATGCATTTTAAAATTGTATTAATAACATATAAAACCCTACATGGACAGGCTCCTGCATATATAGCAGAGCTACTGATAACTACACTCGGCCTTTCAGATCATCTGATCAGGCTCTTTTAACCGTGTCTTTATTCAAACTGTGCAACTGTTTTAAAAAGTGCTAGAAGAGCACGAAGAAGAAGAAGAAGAATTATTTTCAGAAGGGTTAAAATATTTCGGGAACCGTGAGTTGTTTTTTTTTTAACTTTGCTTAAAGATCTGCTACACATTAATGGTCATATAAAAGCTAAAGAAGTTGAGAATTACAACTAAAGCATTTTTGAGAGCTTGAACATGAACAGAAAAAAAAAGCACACTAAAATGATGAAAGGCTTCATCGAAC
>VUQJ01003079.1:0-11467 GCA_015108635.1 Andinoacara biseriatus | reverse complement strand
GGATAAAAAATAAATAAATGCTAATTACATTCTCCAACTCTAAAACCAACTTTATAGCAAAAAAAAATCAGATGCTTTTTAACTTACAGGATAAAATGCAGAAAATTATATTTGGAGTAATTTAGATTTTTTGTGACTTTAGATTTTATTTGAACAAGAACTGTTTTGTGAATGTCTTTACCGAGACCGTCCAAGGCCAAGAGATGCAATAACTGTGTTATTACATCATTTTTCCTGCAAAGCGGCTCCAACTTTATGCATGCAGCAGAGCAGCATCACATTTAACGATGCCATGCTTACGTTATTTTGCAAACTAAACTTAGCACAGAAATTTAGGAAAGTTGTGTTTGCTTGATTATTTGTTGATCTATTTTAACAAATGCTTCTTGGCAATAACTCTTCTACCATTGGAAAGCCTGTTTATTTCTCCTTAAATGGAATCACATCTGTAAGGAAAATGCATTTGTGGGTTGAGCGGGTTGAATGGGTTGATTATGTGGGTTGCGCCCATGAAAAACTTCTCTGCCGGTGCCAAACAACTTATTCTGCCATTGACTCTTGTTTTAAGCTTCTGGTACCCCAGGTGCTGACAGTCAGGGTTGTCATGATTGGAGGAAATCTCAATGCAGAGAGATACTGAGATGAGATTCTGCAACCGGAGGCAAACCCATATCTCAACAGTCTGGGACTGCATTCTGTCCTCCGAGATGATAACTCTCACCTGCATGGAGTGGAGTTCATTAGAGACTCCCTCCAGAATTTGGGAGTGCAGAAGATGAATTGGCATGCCTGCAAAACCCCACTGAACGCTAGGGATCAGCTTGGGCGTGCTCTTCATGCCAAAATTGGCTGACTTGCAGCAAATGGTGGTTGAAGAATGGGATGCCATCCCACAGCAGTGTGTGACCAAGCTGGGGACCAGCATGAGGAGGAGGTGGTAGGCAGTTGCAGCTGTGTGTGGTTCTTCCACATGCTGGAAGTTTAGGGCTCTCAAAACAGCACCACAAACTGAAACCACCACAGTTACCATAAAGTTGAACCAATGCGTATCTAAAACAGGTAACAGTGAATATGAAAAAAAATTATCATTTTTAGGACTGTTGTTATTTGACTGCATCCATTTAGGTGTCTCTAATAAACTGCTCATTAAGTGTGCAGCAAGTCGTAATCTAAGACTGTCGTACGGCTGTTATTTCTGGATCAATAACAATTTTATTTGGGGATCTGTAACTGACAGCATTGTTCACGCTGTTATGTTTTAAATTCAAGTGCTCAAATGTGTCTGTCATAGTGTAAATATAGTGCACTGTACAGTTAATGAGAAATGATTTCTGACACTAGTAAAATAACGGCGGTCGCTGCTGTTATCGTTGTTACTCCAGGTTTTTCTTCCCCTTTATTCTTCTATTTGTATATTTTCAGAGTGTGTGTTAACGTACCGTTACAGCAGCATGATTTATTTTATTTTAGTCGTGTAGTGGGTATATTTGACTTGAAAGATGATTTTTTTAAAAACACAAAAGTATGAATGACCGTGTACCGTGTAGATGAGAGTCATAGAAAACACCTGATTTGTGCTTGAAAGGTCTCAAATTTTTAGACATGTCGTAAGAAAATAAGACAAAATACGTACTTGCATAACTTAATTGCTTTGGATTCATAGTCACACTGTGTTTTGTTTCACTCGATTTCCGGGATGTTTCACTGTTTTGGTTGCTTCGTAGGTAATCACATGCAAATGCACAAACAGAAAGAAAGCCAAGAACTGCACTCAAGATGTTTTGTTGCCCGGATTATGCAGGATTTTCTAACATGTGCCATGTTTGTCTTGTAGCCGAATCTTTTGGGGGGGGGGTTACCCTCTCCAGCTCTTTGTTTCTTCATCTTCTGATCTTTATGAAAGGCTCTTATAAAGTAAATGACTCCTAGCGATGCATCTAGCGTTTCTTTACGCAGAAAACTGAATCTGTAAAACAACATGCAGTTCACCTAACCTCCTATTGTTGAGGATGTTTTCACAGGAAACAGGATTTCTGTAATTACACCGAGGCGCTACCTGAGCTTCATCGTGAAGAGACGCTCTTTTCATCCCTCATTCGGAGCTGCAAATCACTTGCATATGCACTTGGAAAAAAACACACACACACACACATCACGGCCCGATTTCCCTCTTGTGTGCCATTAACAGTAAAAAAAAGCATCAGGACGAGTGGGACATGAGATGGGAGATGGAATTTATTCAGTGTTCAGAAACTGTGCTAGATCGGAAAAGTGGTCCAAAACCTTTATTTTTAAAAAAGGTCAGTTTATCCAAATGACAGAGGAATACTAGAAGCCTGGAGGTTATATTTTTGACAGTTTTTATAACTATATAAAGAACAGAATTGTTACAGCTTCTAATTTATTGATTTGTGTTTCCAGAAACTCATTTTCAAACTTCTGTCTCCCTGAGCATGAATTTTCACCTGACTCGTCTCAGGATTTGGTTACATTAAAAAAAAAAAGTCTCAGCAACATATGTGGTGAAGACATGAAAGCTGGTAAGGTAAGTAAGGTAAAAGCATCCCCTGACACGCATCACTGAGTTAAATGTTTTACAAGTTTACTAATGTGTGAAACTGTGGCACAAACCACTCCCTACCACCCACGAATGTGTTCTTATCTCAGGGTGTCAAATAATGGTTACAAGGTTGCAAGGGTTATTCCAAATAAGATCAACCAAATCCCTAAAAAGTTCCCACCTTATCCACTCAGAATCATCCAGGGTTTTTTGTATAATAAAGGCAAAATTGGACCTTCATACTACAACATTTATTATTAACTCTGCACATTAAAAAAGACACTTTCCCAGTGTGTTTAAATGTGACGCTAACGGTTCTTTACCAGTTCTTTACAGTAGGTCCATGGGACTCAGACACCAACGGATACCTTTGTCTTACTTGGGAGACACCAAAGGAGACATATACATTTCCTGTAACCTTAACATAAATCAAACTACTAATTTCATTTATCTATATTTGTAGTCAGTGAGTGACTCTTTAAAATTAAACTCCTCTGTTTCCCCCAAAACAGACCTTCACTAAAAAGGAATCCTAATTCTGAAAAACTGGCAAAGTGTGCTTTATTTTATGCTAATCAATAGTCTAAAAGCCATCCCATGTTTATCATTTAATTTCCAACTATCTGCAGGTCCTGGAAAAAAAAAAGTCTTTTAAATCAATTTTGTATTACAAAATATGGCCTAGAGTGAAATAAAATATTTATTTTCCTTTACAAAAGTTTAAAAAAAAAAGAAAAAGAAATTCCCTCCTCTAAGATTTGTGGTCAATTATGAGCTACTGGGGGACATTACACGCCTATAATCTGAAAATTAGATTGTTATGACATTAGGCTGTCTGTGCACCAGCAGCAGTGACATCATAGTCTTAATAAACTTAAATACATTCATTTCTGGCATCTTAAACAGGTCCTGGATCAAAGACCAGTACAAAAGATGGATGTAGCCACTGTGACGCCACCCATCGGTCAGACAAGCTCTGTTATGAGGGCTCGAGGTTAGCGTTTTAGCCATCACCATCTGAGATTTGGGGGACTAAAGGTAACGGTGAAATGGGTGGAAGCGGTTTTTAACTCCAAACAGCATGCAGTAGCTTGGTCAGCTGTCAAACCCCCAGTAATACAAGGCGTCACGTTAAAAGCCTCTGCTTTTCTTTTTCACCTCGGCCTCTTGCTATTTCAACCCAGTCTGCAGTCAGGTGACCAAACAGAGCTGGTGGCCCCGCGGATATCTGCTGGGAGAAAACCGAGTGCAGCGCTACGACGAGCCCTGACAAAACCATTAGCTTCCCTGACCTCCAGCTCACTGTGGCAGCTCCACAATTCATTTGGGTGTGTGGGGGTGTGTGTGTGTGGGTGTATGTGTGTGTGTGTGTGTGGGGGGGGTAGCTGCCTGCACGTTTCACCTCTTTTCCTTAGCTTAACTGCCTTTTACACTGTTTATCCCACTATTTGTTGACACAGTTACTGTAACAACAGATTAAGATGTTTAAAGCTTGTTTCCTCGTCCCAGAAACCACAAGACTCAAAGATTTACCGCTTGAAGCAGATTTTGCTCTGACTTGTTGAGCTGCATCCAAAAGTGATTCTCTCCAAATGTTCCTATGACTATAGGGAGATAAATATTTCTGCAAATATAGGCTATTATTATTATTATTATTATTATTATTATTATCAGGATGCATTCCTGAATGCTGAACATGCAACACACTGCGATCAGCCTCGAGCAGTTCAGATAACAAACTGTGCAATAGTCTAGAAAAAGTAATGCATTTGTTTGTGTTCGTGAACGTGAATTAACACATTTTTTTGGTGTGTTTTTTTCATGATAGGGAGCATAACTTTTAAACCAATGGATTACCCCGGCAGCCGGGAAGACAGAGCTTTTAAATAAGCATTAACTGCTGTATTTCAACCCAAATCAATCAAAGTCCATTTTTATTGCCTAAGCCTAGTTCTCAGTGCACTATAGGACATTCCAGTAGAATGAGCCATTGTAAACCTATGTAAAGGCACTCTTATTAATTAAAAATATGAATGATAGTAACACCTTAATATACTGTGGAACTGGATCAGTACAAATGAGACTGGGCAGGACATGAAAATAGGAGTTGGAAATTCAGGTCCAGAAACACAAAACAACACCTTAAAAGTTGTTGGTTATGGGAGATATTTTTAATCTATTGGTCGTTTAACGCAAATTAAGTTCAAAAAATGTTTACAGTGTTATCTAAATTGAAGAAAAAAGTGCTTACTGATCAAACGAAAGCCTGACCAAGCCACCACCCAGAAGACGCAAGAGCAATAACCATCAAGTCTGCCTCATAATATTTCCAGTTCATAAAGCTTAAGGACAGAAAAGTGGTGAGAGATTTAAAGGCTTCCTTCTGCTACCTTTAAAGAAATCCTGGTGTTATGATTTGTTGATGTCTAGATGAGTGTTTTTCAGCGTGGCAAAAATATTTCAAGGTTGAGGCTTTAAGGCTGTCTAAATAGTCTGCTGACACCATGGCAATGTCGGTATCATCTTGTTCCAGCTCTTCTACAGGCTGCAGTTTGTTTGTTTCCACTGAGGGAAATATGAAAACTGTTTTTGTGTTTCATAATGCCCCATAATTTAATCGAAGGGATGTATCACTGGACCCCAGCCTTTTCCATCTGCTCTCCACCCACAGCCCTGTCAAATGGACTCAGAAATACCTTTCTCTTCAGCATCGTTCATGTTCAGCTAACTCATTTAAAGCCGGATTCAGGACTTTACCGTTAGCTACAAATTTCAACAGTTCTTGAAATTTTGGGGATTTAAATTATAACTTTATGCTGATATTTTTAGCCAGCTACTTTAATTCAACTGTTAATCCATTAATGAATTTAGATAACAATTTTGTTTGCAGTTTTGGCAAACAGTTTATATTTTTATATACAGCACTGTGCAAATGTTGTGAGTCACCCCTCATTTCTTTATATTTTGCTTCCAAGGAGTCAGGCTTGAGCAACAGCTCTCCGGGCTTTCTGAAGGTCTTTCTGAAGGTCTTTCTGAAGAGTTTTTCTTTGGTCATTTTTGTTTGTGAAGCCATTTAACACGTGCATTAAAAAAATGCACTGAACTCATTAACCAGTGCTGTGACAACTTAGCAAGAAACCCATTTTAAATTGTGTCTTTAGGTACTTTGTTTCCAGCATCCTGTTGCAAAAACACGTCGTTTGTTCCCATTTGTGTTGTTGAATCTACAAATCCACACTTGACGCCTCATCAGTCTCAGAGGGGAGGGTGGTTGTCAAAATGCCATTTTTTTAGTGGCAACAGGTCTGATGGAGAGTGATGAATCCTGACTTTTGAAATTTCTGGTTCAAGCCAATGTTTGAATTATGAACGCACTGTCAGATTTTGATCTACGTTGCAATACCAACTGATCAGCAACAGCTTCATTGTTCAGCATGACACTGATCCCAAACACACTGCTAATGCAGTAAAAGCAAACCCGGATAGCAAAACGCACACTGGAACACTATCAGTCATGGATCGGCCTCCCCAGACCTCAACATTACTGAAGAAGTGTGGGATCATCTTGACAAAGCAGAGAACAGAAGGCAGACAAGAAGCCTGGAGAACTCTTCCTGAAGACTTAAATTACAGGAAAGCTGCTTCGGAGAGTTCAGGCTGTGTTAAAGAATGAAGGTGTTCGCACCAAATATTGACTTTAAAGCTCTCTGGAATTGTGCAAAAACTTTTTTTGTCTAATATACTGTATTTGCATCTATGTTTGTACAAGTTTCAATAAATAGCTACACTTATTTCCAGTTTTCCTAGCAAACTATAAAGAAACGGGGGGGTGATTCGTGACATTTGCACGGTAATACTTTGGACTGCATGTTCTGCCAGCCTCTGTCCTGCAGTTCAAAAATTTAATAAACATGCCCTCAAAGTTTTTGATATTTGCTCTCTTTAGAAACTGTCTCTCCACAAGATTTTAAAATAATTTATTTAAATGTAACTTGGCTGGCTGCGCAGCAAATATTGACCAGGCTGAATGAATTATAACCCCTTTTTTATATTCTCATTACAAGTGAACAGCACTGTCTGGCTGCAAGGGCACACACTTACTCACAACCTCTCTCTCTCTTTCTAACTTTTAAAAACACAGGTGGTGGTCCTCCACAGGCAATAAAGCCATAGCAGCAGACTTCCCACAGCCTAAACATTCCTGTGTAATAACTCCCGAGTAAACAGGCTTTGCCTGCACCTAGTCCAGTCCACCTCTGTTCCTATGTGCTGGGAAAAAACTGCACTGTGACCTCATTTTAAAAGAAAAAAGGAAAATGCACATTGTTGATGTTTATTTCCACAATCGTCTGATGCACTTAAATAATCAAAAATCTCGATGTTTTCCTAAAACAACTGGAAAATAAATCTGCATACAGGCAAACTTAACCAAATTGTTTCCCATGGAGATCACGCAGTTTAATGTAAATTCCCCCTTTCCATCCACTGACATTATCTTTACAGTAGCCAGCTGAAGCTCTGCTTAACTTCAAGATAATAAAAAAAACGCGTTTCAGAGGCATCTCAGTAATGCAGAAACAAAATTCAATCGTGATGATTTTTTAATAACATAATTGTTATTTATGGAGGTGATCTTTCTCTGGCTTTATCCAACACATGCCTGAATGTGCGTAATTTGTAGGATACCCATTTCTAAATTCCCACATTTAAAACTTTTAATCACACCTTCTCAGCGTGAACTTACTTCTCCCGCTCTCTTTGGTAAAAGGAATGACATCCTTGTGGTCCTTGTAGTCGTCCATGTACGGGTGGGCCCCCACCGTGATGTTCATCTGCTCCTTCAGGTTCAGGTAAATCCCCTCAGAGAGGAAGTAGTGCGGCCGGTCGTCCTGCCGCAGGTCGTAAAATATCACCACGGCCCGGGACGTCCAATTAAAGTGCGTGTGCAGGACGATGGCAAAGTCCCCCAGCTTTGTGGTGGTCGGCCCGCTGCGCACAATGGTCCTGTACTCGTCCCGCTTGTCGAAACCATACGCGGGTCCACCGGCGGTGATCAGTGGAATTTTCCAGTGGGATGCGAAACGCCCCACGGAGGCAAGCGGGTACACGCACCCGGGTCCGAAGAAGGCGTCCGGGCGGATGTAAAGCTTGGCGTCCACGGCCACCACTTGCGCTCGGCTCGCGGCGCACGACCCTGCGGCGGGGTCTTCCGTGCTGTAGTTGAGGATGTTGATGGAGCGGCCGAGCAGCAGCTTGTGTTTGCTGTGCAGGTCCTCGTGCGCCATGCGGATGGCCGGGAAGACGCGCGGAAGAGCCCACGGGTACTTCTGGTGGTTGTCTGGGAGCATCACGGCCACGGTTATGTTACCTCTGCAGCCGGGGAGGAGGCAACAAGACAGCGCCACGAGCACGCAGCATCCCAGCGCGCCTCTGCATCCCATTTCTCGTCCCCAAGAACAACGCACGGCAACGGAGAGCGCACGGTTTGGAGAGGAGACACGGCCGGATGTGGCAACCTGACACCAAACCGTCTGCCTCACTCTCTGTCTCTCGCTCTCTCTCTCAATCAAAAGTGGCACAGAGTCGGTAAATGCATCGTCTTGTCATCGCAGTCCGGCCGTGCCGTGCGTCTCCGCTGCGTAAAATCCACGGTTAATGAACTTCTGGTACTTCCAAAGTGAGTTTCACAACGCCGTACAGTCCTCCAGCTGACAGTCTCTCGGAGAGTGATAACATACATCCTGATGACTCCAAGTTAAATCAGAGCAGCCCTCTGCTCGGCCCCCACACGTCACACACTGCAAGAAGTGCTCTTACAGTGTCAATAAATCACCATGTCCCTATTTTTTATCTTTATTCAGGTAATGGTTTCTGTGAATTTAAGATGATTCAGGTTCAATTATCAGGTAAAGGTAAAATTTGAACTCAGAATCCTCATTGTGCCCCTCTTAAAAAACAAAAACAAATTAGACTCTGACTGACATCGATGGATCTGGAAAGGTGAAGTGAAGTGAACTGCATCAGAAACTAGAAGGAGGTGCCTGAAATAACGATTCTATACGGGAGGTGTTCACACCTGATGGAGAATATAACAAATCGAAACACGTCAACTTGCATGTTAAAATATTTATTTTTTGCAGTGTATGAATGCAAATCCTATTAAAATGCGGAGTTAAGTCGCCCCCTGCCGGCTCTGTCAGGTATTACGGAATAACCGTGTTGCGCAGAGGGTTTGAAACTGTAATATTTTCCTTTCTAGTGAGTAAAGTAAACATGCTCCTTGTCTCACATCTCGCTGGTCACCCTAACAGCAGATCTGCAAAGTCAGCAAATTTGATTACCGCGGAAATATGAATGTGCAAAACTTCCCAGGAGACATGCTGTTATTATAGTTTTAGACATGAACAATTATTGTACTTTGTGGAGGAACAAAAAACAGTGCACCAGCAGCATTGGTTTCCAAGTAGCTCCTTTAGGTGCTCCTATAGTGCATGACTGTCATTCAGGTCATGGTCATGTCTTAAGCACTAGAGCTGAAGACACCTAGACTTCTTTTTTAAGGTTCTTGAAGACATCCAAGGAAGCCAAGAACCTAAAAAAGAAGTCAAGTTCCCTTCAGCTCAAGTGCTTATGGCTCAAATGTGTTTTGAAGCTCCACAAATTTCTCAAAAATGTCTTTTCATAGTAAACGATGGGCCAGCCGTGTCATGCACAAGGCAGGAGGAACGTAGAACTCTCAAGATGATGAAAAGGGAGGGAAAAAGTTCCTTTTTTGTGTAAATAATGAATATTTTATGCTTTAAAAAACTCAAAATGTGATACTTTAGGGGGGGAAAAAAAAGACTTCTCCCACACTGAAGAAGATATCTTGCTTCCTTTGTTGCAGATATATTCATCAAGCACTGCGGACTCAGGATTTAAGAGCAGCTGTTAATAGCAGTTAATGTTAAATTGGATAAAATCTCATCTCACCACTCTGTTTTAGACATACCGCCATATTTTACTATAGCTGAGTGGTCTTTGTGCTGCTACACATACTTTGCTTTCTTCAAGACATTTCAGGCTGTTCATCACTCATTTATGGATGATTTATTCATTTTTTTAGGTTTACTTATACGTTATATTAATTTTACATGATTATTTTGCACTCGTACTCGTCCCGCCTGCTTGAGATCAAATTGGGTTTTACATGGCCCTTTAGAAATAAGTTTGATACCTCTTTAATATTTGACTCCAGCCAAATGGCTTTTCCCACTCAGCCAAAACTTTGCATGTCAGAAAATAACCCGAGATGTTTGTAAGGAAAAAAACAAAGCTCTCATGCAATTATAAAAGCTGTTTTGTTACTTTGATGCACAGCTTCAGTAATATCATTAAGACAGCATTATTTATGGCTGTCTTCAGCTCATTCCCCAGACATCAACTTCAAACAATAGGAACACCGTTACAGATGTGAGTGAATTACTTTATTTCCACTGGGATGACTTTTCACATTTATCAGACATTTAAGATGCCACGGTTCATACAAATATACATTCAGTAAAGAGAGACAACTGAATCTACTTTCACATCCTCAGCGTTCGACTCCATATCAGCCCTTAACAGATATGTATGATACTGGAAATAATCATTGCATAAATGTGCAGCTTTCTGTTTGAGCTGTTATCATGAAACTGACCACAAACAACAGAAAAAGGCCCCAAAATAATCAAAATGTGTTAGTTTATTTACTCATTTTTTTTCCCCATAAGGGAACTCTAAGTTAGCGCGCTCTGTCAGTTGGTCCGCCTCCATTCTGGTCCAGATCATCTTTCTTCACTCCTTCAGCCAGGTGAGCAGCTGAGGTGTGTAATAGGTGATGATGATGTCAGCGCCTACATCAGAGCAGGAATTGGGTAAATCCAGAGCGAACACTTAATTACTGAAACATACAGACTGGAAAATTTACTTTTAAGTTCTACATTTTTTCCCCACTGAGGCCCCAGAACAAAAGATCAGATTTTTACTGACCCACAAGAACGACCCAACGACCCTAACCTAATCTACAATAACATAGCATAATGTAAAACCTATATCAGAAAAATAAGTAGCCACGTATGACGACCAAGGATTGGACCGCCAGGGCCTCTGCTCACGGCTCCTCCTGCAGGTGGTGGGCCCAGCCAGAACCCATGGGTTGAGGCCTCGCCACCAGGTGCACATCCTCAAGGATGTGGCCCGGTAATCCTGCTCTGATTTTCCCAATTTACAGGTCGATCTACATTCCTTCCCTCAAGTATGGCTATGAGTTGTGGGTAGTGTAGAGAATCAGATTTCAGATATAAGCAGCAGAAATGAGCTTCCCCAGAAAGGCAGCTAGGCTTTCCCTTAGAGGTCAGGTGAGTAGCTCAATCATTTGGGAGGGGCTCAGAGTCAAGCTCCTACTTCTCCACATTGAAAGGAACCAGTTATGGTCTGAACATGTGACTAGGATGCCTCCTGGTGCCTCCTAGGGGAAGTGCTCCAGGTATGCTCTACCAGGCAGAGGCCCCAGGGCAGATGCAGGACAGATTACATGCCTCGGCTGGCTTGGGAACACCTTGGTGTTAACCCCAGGAGAGCCTGAGGTGGAGGGTGATGAGACAGATCTGGGCGTCTCTACTTAGAGTGCTGCCCCCGCAACTCACACCCACACAAGCAGCAAATAATGGATGAAGAAAAATAAGTAAATAAAGCTTTAAAGTAAAGGTAGGTGTAAATTCTGGGTACAGAAGAAAAAAAAATGCTGTTACTGTCCAAATACTGACCTGTTGTCTGACAAAATAAAACATAAATAGAGGTTAAACACAACGCCTGTACCTGTACTGATTGGGTCCTTAAAGGCACAGTCTTCCAGCACATATACATAAGTTTCCTTTGGGGTGAACA
>VUQJ01003078.1:0-11070 GCA_015108635.1 Andinoacara biseriatus | reverse complement strand
GCCCTTTCTAAGGCTGCTGTCACATTTGCTTGCATACACAAGCACGCACCCACTTGCATGCCCACACAAAAGAGTCGTCGATGAGAGTCTTGTGTGGACTTTGCCTCCTTGGCAGTGACACGATAAGGCTCTCATAGTCTATTTGAAGATGCAGCGCAAACTTCAAACGCTGCAGTTGTGCACGCGGTGATGTCAGTTTGGGGTGCAGAGGAGCAGCGGTGAGCGCAGCCTCGTCTAAAAGTAAACGTTGAAACATTCAGGAGCTTCTTTTCTTATTCATTCACTCAGCGTGACAGATGTTTCTGCTCTCCCCCTGCACGTCCCAGCCTTTTCCAGCCCACGCACACAAATCCGACGGCTTCCTCCATTTCTGTCCGCGTCCTGCTTTTGTACCTCGGTTCATTTTGTGAATGAATCTGTGATAGTTTTGGCTGGAGTAGAGGGATGCAGAGAGAGTGCAGGGGATGGATGGGACGCTGCTTTGTGAATCTAAAGAGGCGTGAGACCTGCATGCATAGCTGCAGTCAGTTAATGACCTTTGTGTTGCGGTGGGATAACGCATGCAGATGGGGGTCCAGTGTTACTGTACTCACACGTCCCCCTCAGGCATGACTCGTTACAAGGTCTGCTAGCAAGCTGGTTTGCTGTGTAACCTTCCTCACTCTTCTAATTGCACAGTAGTAAATAGAAATAGTTTAATATCAATACCGATGACAATTTTAAAGGTCGTCCTTTGAAAGTTTGCCCAGCAGAGGATCTCTCATCAGCTGCACGCCTTTGAAACTCTAGAGGCAAAGGTAAATCATCCCGTGGTCTAAGTGGAATTATAATTATGTCCCTGAAGACCTCCTATGTTAACACTGTCAAAATACAAAATCTCATACTAACGCAAGGGCAACGCACCAGCCGATTTCAAGTGGGTTCTCCCTCGTAGAGCGTAGAACCGTCACTGTTCCCTTATCACATCGTTTTGACTGAGCTCAGCTTAAAAAAACACCTCAAATTAAAGAAGGACAATCAAGACAGCAGAAGTTTTGACTGGGACAAAGTGACTTGATGAACCTCCAGGTAAAGATTTAGCGCTTTAATGGCCTCAGTGTGGTCAGGCTGTTAGGATATCGTCCTAAAAATCATCAGTTTCTTTTTTTTAAAGTTACTTTAAGGCTCAAACATGAGTCTGTGAAAAAAATAAGTCTTTCTGTAGGCTGCTCGCAGTGCACCCTGCTGGGTTTCACCTTTGCTGTTCTCCAGGTGCTCAGTGCTTAGATTATAAATTAAGCAGGAGAAAAGTGTCCTCATCCCTGGTGTAAAGAAAGCATCTCAGATTCACACGAGCAGGTTGAGGTGAATTAAGGTCTGCAGTGATCTTTGTTCCTGAATGGGTTTGTCCTAATCTCAGGAGCGGAAAGTTTAGGATGGAGACTTTCTGCACCCGCGGGCTCACTCTGTGTTTTTATATCAGCTTTGTTAAAACCCAAAAATCTGCGTCATGCTGGCTGATATACTGATCTTTGCATTTCATGCATGTTTTTTTTACATATACAACTTTGACCTTCATCCGACCCTGCAAACACATCCCTGCACTTTGCACCCCTTCGAGTGGATCTGAATTCCCGGCTTCACTCTTCATTTGCTCTTCATTTACCTGAGCTCTTCTCTGGTGGTGCATGGTGCAAAGAAGTGAGACCACACAGTAACTTTGCTGCCCCACTGTGTCCTACGGTGCTTCATTGTTAATTTAACTCCCCTATATGAGTTTGGCCTCAAGTGACAATGCGATGATATTTAACAGCTTGTGACTGCAGGAAGGGTTTAACTGTAATATTAGGTTTTTACATATGGACGTTACTAAGTAACATATTAAATATGTAAATTACTGAGATGTGCCCATGCCACACTATCCTTTGAGCTGTGATTTTAACCTATACCTGTTGGTATGTGGTTTTTGCACGTGTGCAGAGGAGGGATGGTGGGTATGTTGCACAAAGGATGTCAAAGGCAGGAAGACCTCAGAGAAGATTCGTGGGTGCAGTGAAGGAGGACATGCAGAGGGTTGGAGTGACAGGAGGGGATAGGATGAGATGGAGGCAGATGATCTGCTGTGGCGACCCCTAAAGAGAACAGTTAGGTGGTTGTTAGGCAACATCATGATGTCATAATATCTGCTATAGATAAGAACCTGCAGGGGTCTAGGATGTAGCTGTAGGCCAATTCTGGCTGCTCAACAGATCTGACACTGCACTCTCACAGGCTGGTGACTCGTCAACCATAAAACATATCCTGCTTTATCTGCTTTTTTTTTGAGTCACATAAGTCATATTTTATTCAAGAACACTGGAAACTATCAGGTGAATCCAGAAACGCAAAGTTTGCCCTGAGGTTGAGGGATGCTTGTTTTGGCTCAGAGGAGCTCCCCCTGCTGGCTATTAGAAGGAATGAAAGTTTAAGGCTACAGCTTCACATCTGGAAACTTGGTCCATGTTTTATATGCAGTTTATGAATCGTTCTGCTTCTATTTCTATTTAGTATTATTACTATAAATAATTATTAGTAGCTTAACAAAGGCAAAATGATTTTTAATCTATATGTTATGAAATATGATGGATCATACTACCAGTGATAGAAAAGATCAGCAGAATAAAGACTAGTGGAATCCAGCTCAGTCTGATAAAACTATTTCTATAAAACAACACTGTGGTGTTCATTCAGCTTCACGAGGCGCTGTTGTTTACATCGGCTTCGTTATGTGGGACTGCTTCTGTGTGTCTTACAGCTACTGCTGGGAGGTGCATCCTTATCATGTGCTCAGTCTGCCCACCACTGCTGATGGGATAGAGAGAGAGAGCAGACAGTGTTCAGGCAGAGCTTTGAAATGCACTGGCGTGAGTCTGTTTCCTGTTTCTCCGCTCAGATCTCCGTTAGCTCACCAAGAGTTGCACTCTGTCCCTTTGCAGCAGGCAGAAAGATATCCTATTATATCCTGCCACTTGTGATAATTGCCTATACCCTGTAGTGTTACTGTGTGTATGACGGTAGTGAGTGCTGCACCTTTGGGTTAAGAGTACATCACGGTCAAACCTGCCTGTGTTGTCCTGAGCCTCAGATCACGAGCAGAGCAATTACATGAACAGGATGTTCTGGAGTCTAACTTGTTTTAGGCACGTACAACCAGTCCAGTACCAGCAGTCCAGTTTAACCAGTCCAGTACCAGCAGTGTGGGGTTTGGACACAGCTCACCCTGTGGGGGAAAAACCAATAAAACTGAGCTTGTTTATGTGCAGGTTCTGAGTCACCGGGTCGTGCCCTAAACAAGATTAAGACTTGTTTAGTTCAACTTCTTTTGTTTCATAACTCTACTTTTATTCAGTTATGAAGCAGGTTCACATCTTTAAAATCTGCCTCCATCAGCAGCAGACAAAACAATCTTCCAGACAAATGGCCGTGCTTCCAAAGCCCGGGCTCATCTGCACAGAGCCGATATCGGAGAAGAAAGTCTCTCCTCGGGCTCGAGTGGTGCGTGACTCACCTGAGATGGTCCGTTTGGTTGTTCATCTCAGTTAATGAGTCGTTTCCCCCCTCTGCTGTTCATCAGTGCTGTAAAGTGTGTTTGTCGATGACGCAGCTCCGGGTCAGCTTGGTCCTGGACATGAATCCATATTTAAAGCAACAACCGGAAGGTTTTAAAGAGAAGGCCTGTTGCAGCCTGTTGCAGGAAATTCAGTCAGTTCTGTTATTATTGTGATTTATGACCAAGTAATGCTTCATTCGTCTCTGTGAATCTGAGTTATTATAAATGTGATTTTAGAGCTTCAGTCCCTGAACCGGCTGTTCCGAAAGGATCCAGCAGATCTGCTGGGTGGGCGGAGCGGGATTGGACGCTGTTGCCAAATGGAGCTTTTTATGGACCTGGTGCTCAGTGGGACCTGAGGACTGCACAGGATGAGGACTTTAGTCCTTCAGGGCAGAACTTTGACTCTTTGTTTTTCCTTCTGCTGCCGGCTGAAGCGCGCTGTAAACCGCATTAAATAACAGATTTACCAGGTGATCAGAATGAACTGAGTTTGAGGTTGTTTTATAAAGCACGGCTGAACTCAGACCAGCTATTTAAATCTTTCTATGTTAGAAAGCACGTGTGGATACCTGATACATGAAACCTGATTATCGATTGTGCTGTTTTTCCAGCTGTGTCCCAGTTTTGTGTGTCCGTGGGATCATTCTGGGGTGTGTAAATGTGCCTTGCTAAAACACGATGACATAAATCCCGTCTCGATGCCTGACGTGTTTTGGAATGTGAAATTCGATGACTTGCTTCCCGACTCCAATCCCTTTAAAGCGTAAATGAGAGGCGAGTAACAGGAATGTCCCTGACAGCCCCCCCCCCCCAGTGCCAGCCAGCAGCATTAGTTACAGCTGTGCATCATGCAGCTGTTTTGGGTGATGCAAACCAAAAATTCTGCCATAATCTCTGCACAGCTATCCATTTATATTTACAACTTTCATCCCAACTTTTACATGCAGAGCCCAGATTATGGAGCATTCAGACGCGAGGATGAGCATTCCTGATATTCCTACAACCACTAATGTAAATGCTCAGTAGTACAAACTACACAGTCACATAAAATCACAATAAAATTATCTATTTATTCACAATAGACCTTTAATAAATAATCAAATGATTCCCATATAATACAGTTACATTTGTTTCCACAGTTGCAGTGAACTATCAGTCTGCTAACGTTGGAGGTCCGACCTCGTTATCGTGGGAATGTCCCAAATGCTTCCGGCTTATTCTTCTGTCCTCACATCATCTGTAATCATCTGTAATCATTCGGTGTTTTGTGCCGGACTGAAAACATTTGGAGATGCACGGTTTTCACCACTTGTAGCCAGATGATGTTCACGCTGAAAAACTCTGGCTCATCCTGTCCAGTTTGTTTTTGAGTGAAAATTCCAAGCTTGGAGTTTTAAAAATGATCATCATTAGGACGTGTCAGTTAAAGCAGGGTTGGCTTTCCTCTGCTGGTAGCTGTAAATGAGTTTGGATGATAAGAGTGTGTGCCTGCTGCCCTCTCCTCAGATGAACGATGCAGAGTCTCGATAGCTCATTGAATGTCTCCCAGAGACGAGCCACAAGGGTTCATTTCTCTTTTGCAGGCTTTTCTCTCTTTTCTTGAAGGACCTTTACGTTCGCGTCCCTCTTTAATTAAAAAGGGCGTTTATCTGATCTGGCTTGTTCGGTCCCAAAGAGGAGAGAAGTAACTCTGAGAGACGGAGGAGTGTGAGATAACCGCTGAGTGCAAATGTAAAGGGATGTTAACACAATGACGAGGAAAAAATGGGGCTGAAAGAGAAAGAAGAGGTTCGGCTGTTGTTACAGTCATTTTGGGTAACAGTCATGCAAGGACACAGAGGGACTGATGGGACCTGCAGAGTCAGTCTCAGGTTGTTGTTTACATTCCTACAGCTTTTTTTTCTAATAGAAATCATGCATATTAATAATAATGACGCCAATAATGAATAAAGCTGTTCTCAGACAGAAACTCTGATTTTCACATCTGCGCACAGATTATCCTGCAAAGAACAGGAAATATTTGAAGTTTAAAACTTTAAATCAGTTAAATTTGTGGCGAATCCTCACAGAATAGACTGCAGGCAAACGTTATTGATGAGAGAAGTACCTCAGGCCTGGGAGCAGCGCACTAATTGGCTGTTGCATTGACTGCTAACACTTCCCGGCACGGCGAAGCTGCCGATGGAGCGGAGAGGCTTTCTAAACTATGGCACGACCAGATTAACTGATTACGCTTGGATTATTAGTGTATCATATGTGCCTTCACATAGCATTAATCCTGCCTTTGGCTGTAGACTGTAACTGTGGAGCTTTGCAGAAGAAAGGTCATAGATGAAGGTGACGGCTTCTCCTTTTGATGCAAACGCTGTGAGAAGTTGTTATCCTTTGCTACACTGTAATTGTGGGTCTCTGCATGGCTCTGTGCATTTCCGCCGAGCCCCGACTTTTTTTTATCTGCTTTGAGGTGTTGTGATATTGACGTCTTTCCATCTCTTCTCCTCTTCTTCCTCTCTTGTTTCCTGGAAGGTGTTGCCAGGCATACTGCAGAAGCATTGCTGCATCTTACCCGACAGGAACGCAGGTAAGGACCCAACAGATGTCCCCCTCTCCACTAATGACACCACTCACACATAGTGCTGGAATAGAAGGAGAGAGGCAGCCTGTGAGAGGAATGGATCACACCGTCTGTGCTCCTCCTGACCTTAATGTTTGGCCACCGACTGATCTCTGCATCATTCTCCTCCTTGCATTAGAATACTCTTCTCCCACCTCACTGTAGGGTGCTCTGTGTGCTTAACATGCTTGAGGGAAGGGGGAAACCTGGGGGAGCAGTTGTTGCCAACGTATGATGATGATGATGATGGGCTTCTTCACATCGTTGCAGGTGTGAAGAGGTTGCTGATGAAATTGAAGAGCAGGGAGATATACTCAGGTACCTGGCTTCACAATAACGGCTTTTCTTCTTTCCTTTCCTTTGGCAGCTCAGCCTCTCTAACCTCTCAACTGCACCGACACTGCATGCACATGGGCTCCCCACACCATCCATCCCACTAACAACAGCTCGTTAGTGCTCCTCTGACATGAATTTATTGTTAATAACACCTCCCTCTGCACTCCGTACCTTCTGTTTGTCAGATACAGCTGTGCACCGTCTCTAGGTGTGATACATGTGCTTAAGGCACGAGAAAGGGAGGCTCGGACAGTTTGAGGTGTTGGCCTTTAGGACTGAGTTACAGCCGATAACTGCGTGATTTCTCATAGTGTCAAATTAATGTTTGATGGGGCATATAAGCAAGATACCTGCAAGCTGATGTTGAAGTTGACAAATCTGTAAATCACTAGTTTTAGTTTGATTCTGAGCATAAAAGCTCATTGTCCAAAGACGGGTGACACCTGCGGGCATGTAGCAGTCCTATTTTATATCAGGCAAGATTTAAAAATCTTGGTTTTATTTATTTATTCATTTTTTATATTATTATTGTACAAAACATCCCATCTTAATAAGTTGCTGTTTAGCTGTGGTTGCTTGCAACCACCTCATGAATATGGAGGACCCCAGGGGGCACCTTTCCACTGGTCTTAGAGCAGCACCGAGAGAACGAGCACATATTAAAATAACCTTATAATAACCTCATTAATATGGATGTCTGAATCTCTGAAACCTTTCCACTGAGATTTTGGAAGGCACTTAACTGGGACAGAGAGTTAACCGCTGGTTTATTTCATGACGTGTGTGTGTGTGTGTGTGTGTGTGTGTTGGGTACTGTATTGCAGAAACGTATCGACAAACCTCTGATTTTCCTAAAAGCACCAAAGTTCACCGATCATCATTCAGCCACAGGTTGTCGCGGCTTTTGTAGATCGTCTACCTCGGCATCCTGTTTCCATGGCAACATGGGTCGTGGCTTCAGCAGATGCACGGCTGTGTTTCGTCGTCTCTGTGCTGCGAGGATGATGTAGTGCACGGACATGAACTAACACAGGCGCTGGGTGAGGACATTCATATGGAGGCCTGGGTCTGCCTGAGGGGCACCATGAGGGGAAAAGGTTTAGTGTAGAAGGCTGAATGTTTTCACGTCCTCGTGCACGCACTCCACTGTATGCCGCTGAGCGAGGAGCGCCCTCTCCTGGTCACTCTCCTCCTCAGAAAGGCGTTCTCACCTGTTCCCTGCGTCGGCTCTGTGCAAGGCTGCACGTGGAAGGATCTCAGACTCTCACTGTTATCGGCGTCCCTCTGCTCCTGCACTGCTCCATAAGCAGGACCCCTTGTGCTGATGAGCGCTCAGCATTTCTGTGCCACACATTCACAGATTTTTCCTATTTATAGACAGTAATTAGTGTGTGAATATTTCACCATTCATATCCATGCTGATCCATCCTTGCATCCCATTATCATCTTTTCCTATCCCAGGTTTAAAAGCCACTTGCCAAGTATTTTACTAAATGAGTCATTTCCGTTCACGTAATCACTGTAAAACCCCTAAATTTGACTGGAACATAAAGATTATATGTTCACTGAATGAGCGTTAGGATGATGTTGCTGCAGACAGCGAGCACGTTTGCGTGTCTTACCTTTCTCTCTCTTTTGCAAAACAATTTTACAGTCACTGTGAGGGAGCTACAAAGACTTCGCTGATTGCTTCATTCAGTTCATTCTATCAGGCTTTGCAGTGCTTGGACACTCAGTGTTTTGCATTCATGTCCTTACGTCCCTGTTTTGTGTCAATATCACACAGAGAAACACACATTTCCATCACTCAACCTCTCAGCTTTCACCTCAAATGTTGTGCACTTTATTGATACTGCTCATCTGCTGCTGCTAATGCATATTTTGCGGCATGAAATGCTAACAGTAGCACACATGTGGCCATTGTGACTTATAACAGTAGGACAAATAATTCCTTATCATCACATATATGTTGAATAGACAAACATTACAGCAGGTGTTACTGATTGACCTTGAATGTAGCGTGCATGTGATGTAATGATGTGGGGCCACTCGAGTCAAACAAAGGCTGTTAGTTCCTTACTTAAAGACATATTTAGGACCTCCCTGCACTTTCAGTGGTAGGCCAGCAGCAGCACTGATTAAGTTAGCAGTAGCTGGGCGGGAGGTGGGTTGCAAAGCAGCTTGCACCAACCGTGGACCCAATAAAGCCCCACAAAATTCAAAACATTATTAGATTGTGAGAGAAGTTTCTAAATAGTAAATTCATAACTAAATATTGGGGAATAGTGATTTATATTCCTCTTAAGAATCCCAAAATATTTCAACTTGGGCACATTTCAAGTTCAAGCTGGTCCTGTGGGCAGTCCTCATGTGTCTGCTGCTAAAAACAGCTAAAGTCCCTGAACTGCATCAGCTAATAGCATTACGCTTCACCTTATGTAGCCACTGTATGGAGTCACAGCAGGTCCATCTTAATGCTTCTCTGTCCTGCTGTGAATCTCACTGACACAGGAGTGAATCAGCAGCTGCTCTATTAGCCTGCGTAATTAACGGGCGGGCTGTGGCTTTCCTTATGAGTGTGCCCGGCCTGTTTTTGTTAATACACAAACACACACACACCGTGCACATAATCACACATGGTTTCTGAACACGTACACTAGCTGTCCTTCAGCACACTTTATATCAATCTGCAGCAAAGCGAGACAACCGGGGAGAGCCTGTGTCCTTCTGATGGCTCTCAGATACCTCGATGCCTGTACATCACTCCTGCTCATCAGAAGACACCGAGAAAGAAAAAGGATGTGTGTGCGTGCATGTGTGTGTGTGTGTGTGTGTGCGTGCGTGCGTGCGTGCGTGCGTGCGTGCATGCTGGAAAACCTCAACAGCTTTCTCTTGTCTGCTAAACTCTTAGCTGCTGTAGATGATAATGAGTCCTGCACTATCTCCCCTCCTCAGCTTTTCCTACTTTCTTCTGTTAGTCTGAACTCTTGACGCTCGCCTCCTCCCACTCTCCTGCTCCCTCCTCCTCTGCGCTCCCTCCAGCACCGCGAAGGCATACCCGCTGAACTGTTACAGGAGCAGACTGTAGCTCCTGGCATCGTCCTCCGGCCCCACGTCTCTGTGCATCCAGAGTACTGCGGCAACAAACACATATGACACAGAAACATAATGCACTGGAAGGAAACTCAGCTTAACTTTTTTTTGAACATCTCCCACGAGGTGTCAGACATCTCCAAAGTAGGACATGCTGGTCAAGTTGCAGCTTTGCTGAATATTCATTAAATATTCTGAAAACTTTGAATTTAAGTTCATGATGTTTGTCAGTGGAGACGCCAGTCAGCACACTGAGTTTCTGTGTGTGTGTGTTTGTGTGTGTGTGTACTAGCATTATACACATCTTATATGGAAATGTATTCGTAATAGCACCAGGGAGATGGCCTCAGGTTTTGAATACTTTGTGCTGCTTGTGCTGGTATAGTTTTCACCTGAGATATTGGCGCACATGACCTTTATCTTCGCCTTGAGCTCCGCTCACACAGGCGTGCTGTATTGGAAGGGAGATGAACCTCATCCAAATCAGTTCAAATCACAAACGGCGCTGGCAGAAGGTTGTTTCAGCTGTTCCTAATCAATTCTTCTTAACTGTGTGAGTAACTGAGCCGTGAGCCAAAATGAGACCGTTGTCTGCACTGAAGCACACGCCTCCCACCACCTCAGCATGAAGATCACTGTTGGCGTGAGTAGGGTTGCAGCGGTAACCGGTTTCACGGTATACCGTGGTATTAAAATGCACGGTTATCATACCATGGATGTTTGCTTATTACCGGTAATAAGGGAAAAGACAAGCCAGCTGAGAGTCTCGCACATGGATGCGCAGCTCCGCTTCGTCTCGGCTGCCTCTTGGTCAGCGGCGCCGCTCTCAGGAACTCAGCGGTGAAAATAGTGATTTAACCAGATTTAACCAGTCTCCATCCTCCTAAAATATGCTTAACTAAAATCAGCAGTGTGGGACTACTGCGTACGAAGGAGTATTAGGGCCACATTGAGGAAAAAAAAAAATTGTGCATTTCGAGAATAAAGTCAAAATTTTGAGAATAAAGTCAAAATTTCGAGAATAAAGTCAAAATTTCGAGAATAAAGTCAAAATTTTGAGAATAAAGTCAAAATTTTGAGATTAAAGTCAAAATACTTTGAGAAAAAAAGTCGAAGTCGTCATTTCAAGTCAAATAACGACAACAGCTGCTACCGTCTATAAAATGCCTTGGGTAGATGAAACAACCTGATCAGCTGACTTCAGGGGCTCGACACACGGAGCGACGTCGCGCGCTCTCCGTTCCTTTCCTACTGAACTTGTGCGAACTGAACAAGTTCCACAGGAAATGAATGAGGAGGCAGCGACGTCGCTCCGTGTGTCTTGTGATTCTGCAGATCATCGAAATCCTTTCATCTGACCATCGTGGTTTTTCCTTCTGAGACGATGCAGTTTTCTGCACCATCCCCCCCCCCCCCCCCCCCCCCCCCCCCCCCCCCCCCCCCCCCCTTTCTTCTT
>VUQJ01003077.1:16370-31009 GCA_015108635.1 Andinoacara biseriatus | reverse complement strand
TCCATTTGCTTCCGCTTTTCCTTTGCAGGGTCGCGGGGGGGCTGGAGCCTATCCCAGCTGACATAGGGCGAGGGCGGGGTACACCCTGGACAGGTCGCCAGCCTGTCGCAGGGCCAACACAGAAACACAAACAACATTCACACTCACATTCATGCTCTCATTCATACCTATGGGCAAATTAGATTAGCCAATTAACCTAACCCCAGTAAGTGCATGTCTTTGGACTGTGGGAGGAAACCGGAGTACCCGGAGGAAACCCACGCAGACACGGGGAGAACATGCAAACTCCACACAGTGAGGCCTTCCAGATGGTATTCAAACTGTGAGGCAGCAGCGCTAACCACCGCTCCATACCATGTAGAAAAACCCACTGCAGGATATAATGGAAGGATGCTTTTCAAATCTATTACAATCTTTGAGGGTAAGATTCAGACAGGTTTAGATGCAGTATGTTTAACAGATAAATACATATGCATCTGCTTAATTCTTCAGCCCTGGGGGTTCCTGCTTGATCCACCCCTACCTTTATTGCTCAATAATAATGGCACTGCTGCCTAAACTTACAGTAATATGCAAAGGTTTTGAGTTACCCCTCCTTTCTTTATATTTTGCTTCCAAGGAGCAAATCTTTAGGTACTTTGTTACTAGAAGCCTTTCACAAAACACGTCAACGCAGTCTGAAAGGCGTAAAATGGTATTTTTGTACTAGTGAGATGATTCCAAAAGAGCTATTAGCTGAAAACTTGACATGTCTCTATGGTGTGCATTGTGTCCCTAAAAAAGCTGAGGAAAGTGGACAATGAAGGACAAAAGAAGAAGTAGCAGGTCTTAAAAAAAACTATCTACAGCAGATAAACACTATTAGTAAGTCATGTGCTTAAGAAATACAGTACAGCCATCTGTAAAACAAAGTTGATGCTCTGTCACGGTTTGGGCCTCATTGCAGATCTTGTCATAATTTATAAATTTATGAGCACAGAAAAGTACAGGTTTGATCCTCCATTGAGTGCCATCTAGAAAGCACCTGATTGGCAACAGCTTTGCTTTTCAGCGTGGTACTGATCCCAAACACACTGTAAATACAGTAAAAGCATACCTGGATAGAAAAACACACAGTGGAACATTATAAGTCATGGATTGCACCCCCCCCCCACTATGGACAGTAACACAAACCTTTCAGTCTGTATACCTTTGTGTATTTCAGTATTGAAGACAGAACTATACTATTTCTGTCTAATCATATCCAAATGACAGTACATTTCAATATCACATATTGGTTATGCTACAAACTGCTCCCTCCAGCCTGCTGGAGGTACCATCAGACTATTATTGCTGGGCTCACATAGAACATCTGCAGAGCTCTAAAGATAAGAAAAAAAAAATGAGCACACAATTGTTGCCCTGAACATCATCTTACCAAGTGAAGTCATGTTCTAGATGCACTGACACAAAGAAGTACAGAGTAAAAAGGAGGAAAGAAAAGATACACAAACACAAGCCCCTGTTGAGTGTTTTTATTCTCTGACAGGAACACCTAAATGAAGCCCTCTCTCTGCTCGTACACAGCTGCAGGGAAGGAGTCCATCCAGGTATCAGCTGCCCAGCTGCACCCCATCATTCTTATGCTGCCTCTGATCCTCCAAGGACACATTAACACTTTGATGGCAGCCTCCTCTTTTTTGAGCTCTGTTTACAAACACCGGGTGTGCTATAGTGGCACCTGGAGCGTGCAAAGGACTCATAAGCAATTAGCTGAGGCTCTGCTGGTGATTGTTGCACTGCAAGGGTTTATGGGGGATTAGTCTAGGCCAATGAAAACCGCTGGTGCCTGAAAGTGGTGCCAGCAGTAATTGCCGTTATTTGCTGGCTTGAGTTCCAGGCACAGTAGGTGTGATGGAAGCACGTTTGTCACAATGCAGGGATCTGGGTGTGAACAGCTGCATTTGCTCAGGTTTAAAGCATATACAGGTAAAGAGAATCATTTTAATAGTAGAACATAAACTTGATGCACTGACGCACTTTTTTTGTTTCTCTGTTTTCACTGGATGTTGCAATGGGTTTGCCCATACTGGAGAGGGAATTTATTGAGAGCACCTTAAATATTGTCCTGCTCCAGGTCTCATAAGCTACACTTTATTAGTACCCACTGCTGTAGCCGGTAGACACAAAAGATCTGAGGACATGGAATGGGGATTTCACATTGTCTAGAAGAATCACTCGGGCTCTGGACGCTTGACCACACATCTATAAAGACCAGTTAGATCCATATAACTCACAGTGCCCCCTTTGAAAAGTCATTCTATTGTGTTCAAAGCCTGAGAAATTAGAGTGAAGTATTTCAAGCTATTAGAGGGTTTATTCTAACTGCTGAAATCCAAAGGTCAGTTTGCTCGAGTGCTGTACGCTCACTGGGAGCGAGTAATGTTGATATAGGTTTACAGAGCCGTTTAATCTGAAACTGTTGCATTATGATTTTAAGTTCAAATGAATAAAACTTGATGGTCATGTGCATGTTTAACAGTGCACCGCATCAGCGATCCTGTCTTTTGTAAACCTTGTTTTATTAGATAAGGTCTGATGGATAATGAAACGCTCACGAATATCAAATTTACTCTTATTAAATAATTGCCATTTAAACGTCTTAGAGGACTATGTTTGGAGAAAATGATGACATTTCAAAGTTATGAGTCTTTTTTTTTTTTTATTCCAAAAAAATCTTTTTCAAATTTTGAACAATATCACAGTTAGAAAGACGAGGGAGAAAGACAATGAAGACAAATTAAGTTTTTGTCACGCAGTTGCACTGGAAACTGAAGGTCACTTCTTCACCTCGTTCTGCTGAGCAAGTATCAACTGATGGTCCTATTGAGCTCATGAAAAAGACATGTTTGGCTTCCCACTTGCAACTGGCAAGATCTCTTAACCTTTGACATGTTTTGGCTGGGACTGTCAATAAGCTCAAGCTGCCATTACAAGCAAATCCCACACCATACATGTCTAGTCAACTGTGGATTTGCCATTTACTTCTTCTCTATGGGTTTTTTTTAAAAGCATAGAAAAAGTCTTTTACTCAGTCTCTTTTTACTCTTTCTTTTCTTTCTGTCCCTCATTTTTTGGACGTTAGCCCATCGTCAGATCATTCAAGCCTTCTCTGACCTTGAAAAAAAGGCAGAAAGGAAGGAGAGAGACACTCACAGGGTTCCCTTTTGTCAGACTCATGGTATGGGGGAAGAGGAAGGAGGGAGTACAGGGTGAAGGTGCTGGTTATAAGATGGTGGCCTTGGTGGTGGGGGCAGAAGCCTCCAGAGCCCCCACCACCCTCCTCCTCAACAAGTCTTTGTTACTCACCTGAGAGGTGAAGAGCTAGACAAGATCTTATTAATGACCGAGCATTTTGAATAGGGCTATGCAAACTGTGGCAAAATAGTTCCTTCCATCACAAATTTGAAGCAGAAAAGAGTGAAAGACGGAGCAAAAAAGAATGAAAAAAAAAGATATTTTCTGCTCCTTTCCTCCTGTCTTCTTTTTGTTCCTTTTCCCAGGTCTTTAATTTCTTGGGTTGCCCCCTTGAACCGCCCTCCATGGCTCAGTGCTCGACCAGAGCAAAGCCTGGGAATCTTGGAGTTCCCGCTGTGCTCCTGGTCTTGATTGACATACCTTTTCAATTATTTCACAGTTTGCTTGCTTTTTAAACGAAGAGGGCCCTGTTGTTTTTTTCCTTCTGCCCTCCTTTTCAAAACAAGCTTTTCATGTCGGGTTTGGGCTGCCAGGCCTAATGGCTGTGACCAGCACCTTTGATCTGCCATGACCCCCTCAAAGGGTCTGGTACTGGGCAAAGCAGCTGTCTGTGTGTATCGGCACAGACAAAGGCTACATCACTCACTATTCCTTTAAACACCTTGAGAGATTACCATGAGAACCAGCTCTCTAGAGGAGGCCTTCACAGGTGCTGTGATATGGAAAGTTGCATGTTAAAGCCTTGAATGTACAGTAAATAACAAAATGATTTGGAAGGACTTGTTGGGTAGGAAAGTTTTGTTTGGCTAATTCCAGATTTAAATATTTAATCTGCGCCTGCCAAAATGCAAACAGATGCAGCATTTTTTTAAGGAACTTGGGGTTTTGGACATCATTTGGGGGTAAAAAAAAATTAAATAAATGTGCAAATAAACACAAATAACTGATGATCTTTGATGACATTATCCAGCTATTTTTGTAACTCAAATTGGATGGAATATGAACTGCTCTTTTGACGGCTTTTTGTTAATTCTTCACTTGATCGCTTTTTATGTAGTCAACTGAGCATGACACAATGAATGCTAACACCCAATCCATCCCAAAATATGCATCTTTGTCTTTTTTTGTCAAGTTTATGATGTCATGAAGAAAAAAAAAGAAAAGCATCCTTAATGTGTGCTGGTGATAACAGTTCTGATAATTTTGCTTAAATTTAACTGACATACACGTGTAATTGTGCTACAAACCAGCGGAGCCAGTTTGCATGCCATTTTTCTGAAACTGCTGTAATTAGAACAGACTTGTGATTATTCTAAGGGTAATGGTGCACATCAAATACCATAGCATGCTTTTGATTCCAATCAGCAAACTTTCTCTTCTCGGTATGTTAGCTCTCCTTTTGTCTGTCAAATAAAGTGAAGAATTTCCCATCGAAATCTTTGAAAAAATACATTTATTTTGAATGAGGAAAAATAAATGCGCTTTGGGACAACTTTGCCTGCAGTCTGACAGGAAGACAAAAGGACACACGCAATGATGACACATTGCTCATTCCTTTAATAGGTAATAAAGAAACTAATAGGGCAGAGGTCAAAGTTTATATCCTGTGAGCAAAACTGTAATTACTGCCCCCGGCAGGTGGTGACTGATCAAATCTGAGGCACACTGATAGTTAACACTGTGTGTCACCAAGCATGAGACGTTATTGTCTAAAAGATATTTTACAAAAGCATATCCAGTCATCTGGGACATTATTACAGCAGTGTAATCAAATAGTAAAGAAGCAAACAATAGCTTGCTGGCTTCCGACATCTAAGCACTTCCTATTGATCCCATCGATCGGTAGAGGAAGGACAATATTGTCATGAGGCTCATATATTTGGAGTCTGATATCACTACTGGACGGCAAGTGATACTAGTCCAGCAATGATCTCATTGCAATGAGTGGCTGAAACGAAAGCTGATCTTCTGATTTGCAGATTATGATGGGGGCTGCAGAGATGTGTAGTAAGCACAGTCTTCTGGTTTTGAATGGTTTGCAGTTTGAATACCACTCCCTTTGTAAAGGAGCTTTAAAAGCATCATGCTTCAGTATGTTATGCCTAGGTTATGGTTTACTTAAGCCAATGGAACTAAAGGCCGCATTATTACTTTCCATATCCGCATAACTGTGATGGTTCACATGCCATTCATTTTGTCATTTTCCTATGTCTATATCAGCCTGCAGCCCAGACTTTATGAACCTGTGGACTCTACACTCAGATTATACCAACAAACAGTAGTGGACGCTGGTGTTCAATAGTTTGTGGACTATATCTGACACCCTAATCCATAAGAGGAAAAAATTAGTACAAGTTTTTGCTTATCTTTAATTTCTGGCTTTATTTTATTTCCACAATGTTTTCCTTTGGGAGGTGAAGCACAGAGTGAAAACGTGCGCACATGCACCTGTAGCTGCTGGCTTTAGCTCAGGAGGAGGTCACCTACTCATCAGAAGGTTAATGGTTTGATCCCTGGCTGCTCCAGTCTGCGTGCCAAAGTATCTGATGCTACTGTTGGAGTATGAATGTTAGATAAAAAGCACTTGGCTGAAATATGTACTTGTATAAATGGGTAAGTGAAGCTGTATTATGAAGTGCTCAAAGCAGAAAACCTGTGTACCCCTCACAGAGTGCATTCTCAGGGAGCACCAGCCTTCTTTGTCCAGCAGCTGCACTAACTATTTCAGCTCGATCCTCCTCAGGATGACGAGTGTTACAGTCATCTCTAAAACAATGTAAACACAGTCAGCTGTGCGCTTCTGTGTACACAAATAGCTGTGCTTTTAAGAAGTAATGTTTTAATTATTTTAAGTTTCTAATATTTCACTGGACCTTCTTTAGTTTTGATGACAGCACACATTTGCCCTGGCATCATTTTGATAGGCTCATACAGTGTCCACGATCTCATGATGGCAGGAGTCAGACTACGGAAGTCTTCTCCAGCACATCTCAAAGATTCTCAATGGGACTAAGTTCTGGAATAAGTAGTGGCCAATCCATGTAAACCTCTCTTTCACAATTTGAGCCTGATGAATCCTGGCATTGTCATCTTGGAATATGGCCATGCTGTCAGGGAAGAAAAAAATCCACGTGATGGAAAAATGTGGTCACTCAGTATATTTAGGTATTCAGATGACCTCATTTTTTGGGCATGAAACGTTGCTGACCTCCAATCCGGTGGAACTGTATATTCATTAGTACAAACACACCACTAATTGAGTCAGTGTCAGCTATGCTTCATCATTTCATCATGGTGACATTTATTTTTGTTTGAATGAGTGTGATCAGGCTTAAAATACAAATGATGCAATCCCTCTGTGGCTTAATAGACCCAGCAGTTCTGGACAGCAGTATAAAATTTACAGTCTCTTTAAAAGGGGCAGGAACTGCCTCTCTGTCTGTACTCCAGGATTTATGCATTGATGTATATGTGCACAGTACCAGTCAAAAGTTTGGACACAGTCTGTGTTCAAACTTTTGACGGGTAGTTTTTTTGTGTGTGTGTGTGTGTGTGTGTGTGTGTGTGTGTGTGTGTGTGTTAGTAACCCTTTAATGCATAGGAAAAGCAGTTGTCAGTCTACAAGTAGCAACTCCATGCCTTTCTACAGGCCATACCTGTCTTTCTCTTCTTGTTATGTCTAATTAGTCAGCTTGATTGTCACTGTCCTTCTTGGTCTAGCTGTCTCATTCAGGTTATTTTCCTGGCTCGGTCACCCTTCGGCTCCCTCCTTCTTGGCCCCTCTGCAATGGGTCTCCGGACATGCATCATACCTATTAACTCTTACAGGGCTGGAATGATTTATTCGTCCTTTTACCGGCAGCTATAAGATATGTCTGCTGTGAGCTATGCTTAGTGGGTTTGAGCTATTTGCACACACAATAAAAATGAAAAGCTGAGACACACACATAAACACTGAGTTTGTGTGTTGGGGGTGTGGGGCGGTGCACTTTTTGTTTGCAATAGAGGTAAGAAAGTAAAGAAAAACTCTAAAATCTTTAACAAATGAACTAGTCAGCTTCTAAGTCAGATCATCCACCACATGTTAGTCAAAGAAGTGCATCCAGCCTGGAGAAAAACTTGGCCCTGAGATCTGATTCTGTTCCTCAAATGAGCTCAGACTGTCTGGAAGTCTGAACAGTGTTTCTCTTGCTTAAATTAGCTTTGAATTCCTGGACAGTCAGCTCAAGTCATGTAGGCTTTGATCAAACCAAATTTAAAAAATACACAACTAAGATAACAGCAAAGGAAATAAGAACCAGGGTTACATTTGCACCCTTTTTCTTACACACTTGAACTTCTGCAGATCTAAACACACTGTCAGTCTCTTAATTACTCAGCACACACTGTGTGCATGTGTGCTGTCATTTAAATATGACTGTATACAATGGCCGCTAACTCAGAGAAATAGGACACAGTGAGACTGGTTTGCATTTGTGTGTTCTGTCCAAATACAGTTCCCTTGTATGTGGCCCATCCTGTCAAAAAAGAAATAAAAACAAGGACGATGGATAGAAAGAACAGGAAGAAAGGAGAGAAAAGACTCGCGGAGGGTTGCTCTTCCCTGCCCATGTATCACTTGCTTTTCCCACATTCCATTAAATTCTCTGGAGAGATGAGAGTGAAGCTGAGACTGATAAGATTATTCTTTTCTTGTCTTTTTTAAAAAATCCCAGTACATATTCAGCAGTGATTTTTGTGCCATTATTATTATTGTTATTATTATTATTATTTTCTTAGCTTTTTGCACCACTGGGTATATCAGTTTGGATATATTATTGAACTGGCTAATTTCATTCAAAAAGAAGTACAAACCTGCCTGCACCCAACTCTCACAGTTGCACGCAGGCAGTTTTTCAGGCAACTCTCCCTCCCTACCACACTGGCCACTGAGGGAGGTGTAAAGCAAAGCCAGTCTACCTCTCTACAAGCCGGTGCCCAGGTTTTCTGAGCCTGTGAACAAGCCACATGGTGGTGATCTGCTGAAAGCTGACTCCCACACTCCCTCGGCCCCAGCCCCGGCCGCAAGGGGTGACATTCTCTCACACACAATCCAGAAACCGGTCCTCTTTCAGGACTCACACTCGGCCCAGTTACCCCCACCTTTTCATGCGGTTGTGCTAGGAGAAGTACTCCAGGGATTAGCCCAGCCAGGTCTTTCAAAGGCCATTAGAGCAAATTACAGGTATCCTCTTACCAGTGCGCTGGGACAGGCCAGGTGAGGGGCGTAGAGGCCAGGCAGGAGTGCAGGGGTCAGCTTGGGACAAAAAGACAAGGCCACCCTGGGCCCCACTCTATCGGAGTGTCTCCCTGGCTCCACAAACTGGTAGGCCTGCATCTATGAATGGCTCACTTGATGGGACCTCAGAGACATTGTCTCACTACCGTAACTTTAGCCTTTTTTTTCTAAGTGCCCTCTACCCCCACATCTCACGCTCTCCCTGCTTATTTTCCTGTCTTCAAAATGATCTGGCAATGAATTTGCCCAAATAAATGATCACGCAAAATGACTACAAAAATGTAAAATACATAAGGCTTGAACCACAGTCCATTAGATGATATCCACCTGATTTATCATGGTAGAAAGCCTCTGCATGCTGCAAATACAAATCAGTATGTGCATCACAGAAAGCCCTGGCTTGAGTTGAAATTGAATTTGAATAACATTAACTATTTCCACTTGAAAACTAAATTTAACTTGTAATGGCAACCATTAATGTGTGGTCTGTCAATGTATCAGTATGCTGCAGGCGTCATGAGACTGATTCTCTTGATAAAGTTGTAGAGATGGCCAAAGGGAGTTCCGCATCCTGCCATTTTCTCTAGACTACACACAGACACACACTCTCACCCACACACACACACATGCCTTTTGGCCACTTGTGCTGGCCACACTCACATATACACACACATATGCCTCACCCTATCCCAACCGGTGGATGACAATCTAGTGGAGGAGCTGCGGAAGTGTTTCATTAGCCAATTACCGCTGGTAGATAAAGCCTACGTTCCCACAGTCCGCAAGGTTGGGGGGTCAAATGTGACCAATTACCCACCATCCCCTCACAGGACAGATTAGTCTGTCTGATTTATCCCCAGACGGACTGACCCAATAGTCCAGAATCACCACCACATCTGGATACATCGTGCATGTGTCTGTGGAGGCAGCTGTGTGTGTGTGTGTGTGTGTGTGTGTGTGTGTGTGTGTGTGTGTGTGTGGGAGTGAACAATTTCACTGTTCATAAACACCACATCTGCTGTTAAGAAAACCACGAAATGCACCAGCAGGTTCTAAATGAAAAGTGTATTTAAAGATGTTAACACACAAAGAAGATCTAAGTCTGGCATGTCAAAGATTTTGACAGCACCGGGCTCTTCTTTACCACACACATAGATTTCCGACTCATTAGCGTATCTACATGTTCTGTCAGCATGCACTCCATGGTTGTTATACCACTGAACACAAGCTTCCTTGGCCATGCAACGCTTTGATTGTATGTAATGGAACATCAATCAGTTCATTAGGGACCCCCAGGATGCTACACTGATCAAACCTTAAATTTAAGAGCGCAGATGCAGGGCAAGCTAGCCAGAAAAGGTAACACTAGAGGACAACCTGAAGGTTTGGGTTAGTGGGGGTGGAGGCCTGCTGTAGTTAGGCTGAGGGATTGTAGAGGTGAAAAAGGTTAATGAAGCCCACAGTGTGCACCATGCCTGCTCGTCTGTGCCTGTGTGGTACTGAGTAGCTATAATCTCTGACCAAGAGGCTTCTCTTTAATCAGGGAAGGAGACCAGGGAGGGCAAACTGCTTCCAAATCATGCATCACATCCGTAACAAGCGGACGACAAACTATCAAAGGCTTCGCAGATAGTTATGAGCCGATCTGCCCGCTGACAGCTTTGTGAGTCACAGCTTCTGGATTTTCCTGAACTTTAAGGTACCCTAGGAGGGCAGCAGGGATGGCGGGATCCACATTAAACTGAGGTCATCCACTGTGCCACCTAATAAATAACACTAAGCAGGTGAATTGCGTATGTGGCTGATTTGGTTGTTGAGACCAGATTCAGAGCATGTAAGCATCTTCAGACAAAAGCATCGTATTTGCTGTTGTCTACCCTCATCTTCACAGGGCTTTGGTCAAACCTGTACATAAAGAGCACTGATATTGGACAGTGGGCAGTGTAAGTTCCTGTGTCTTTGGTGTTTGACACGTGCTAATGACAGAAACAAAGAAAGCCTTAGCCTTTGCTGCAGCAAGTTTGATAATTCAATACACACACAAAAAAAAAATTAAAAAAATTGTCATTGTTGCACTACCTAAATTGTTACACTACCCTTCAAGCTTTCTCACAGCAGTTTTCATAAAATGATGGAAACACAAAGTTTAAGACACACAGGTTTCTTTTTAATCTCAACATGTCATCCAAGATAACATGAATTCTTACATGATTGGTTAGGATGTGTAAGCGGCCACTGATATTGTTGATTAAAACCCCAGTGAATTTATTAGTTTTCACAGTTTTCCAATGTGCTTGCGTCTGCAGCAGAAAACTAAAAACCAACCAGACCTGATTTAGTTTGGAGGGGAGTGCCAACTTTAAGTATGTGCATATGTGACTCAGGTGTGCAGCGAGTTTCCAGTGACTGAGCACCAGGACACAGAATATTCTCTGTGGCCTGAGCTTGCCCCATATTTACATTATTAAAATGAGATGGGCATACAGGAGGTGACAGAAGGCACAAGAGTGAAATCAGGCAACCTGTCAGAGCTGTCACTTGCTCCACTGGCCAAAGGGCCCTGACCCCAATCCTATCCGTAGAAGGGGAGGGAAGGGGGAAATGGATACAGCTGGAGAGAGAGGGTGATAGGTAGGAAAAGTTGGGCAACCAAAAAGTGAATAGTGAAAGTATGCTTGTATATTATATTTTTATATACAGACTGGCATCAAGGTGTCTAGAATATGGATGTTTTACATGGATATAAATATTTTATCTCAGATATGGACAACAGCACAGCAAAAAGAATTCAGCTCTGAAAAAACTCTACCCATTCTTCCTGGATCATTCAAAAGTAGGTCCAAAATAACAAAGCAACAAGAAACTTAATAAATGATTAACAAAAAAGGTGGGACAAAGATCCAAGAGCCATAGAAGACTGGTGCGATGCATAATGTGGACTATACCGCTTCAGCTATATCACTGCAATGCTTTGTGCCACCCTCTGTGTTCTAATGAGGAGCATGGCGTTGAGAAAAAACACCACTGTGCACAGAGGGTTACACATGGCAGTGTGCATGCAAACACACAAACATGCATGCGCCTGAGATGAGTGCAAGGTAAGGTCTGGTTCATATTAGCCATTAGGGAACGGAAAGGCACATCTTTTTCAGTTTAGGGTCCACTTCATGCTCCTGCAATGGCACACATATAAACACAGGCGCATGCATTCGAAATGTACACGCACATTCAAGGAGCTGACATGATACTCACATCCTGCTCATGTTCATTTACTGAAATGTCTTCAGAGATAAAAAGCAGGTATGGGATGCGTGTAATGCGGTTCGGGGAAGACTCTGCCTGGTCTCAGCCTGTTGGTATGCGAAGACTGAAGCAGAGTTGCTGTTTTTAGTCTTTTACATTTGCATTAATTATCCTATTGCTACTTTCAGGAAGCAAATTTAAAATGCAGTTATTCAGTCCAGATAGTGACCTCTTTGCCTCAGTCTCCATGAATTTATCTTTCACGTTGTTGCTTTGTTTGTCAAATTAAGTAAAACACAATATAAGGCAAAATAAAACTCTTGTTTGATTTTATTCTTTTTTTTTCTCCTTTAAGGTTCAATCTGAGGTGGGTTACCTACAGTAGCTATTGGATTATTTGCTGTGCATTTGGCCCCAATTGTGGGGTTCCTCTTAATGTTCATCCATAGTAAAATTGCAAGTTTGAACAATTTGATTTTCTTTAAAATGAACATTACATTTTTTTAGACCACTTAGCATGACTGTAGCCTTTTAGTTATGTATAAAACTTTGTAACACAATCTTAAGTTACTCAGAAAAACATGACACAACATCATGATGGATGGATGGATGGATGGATGGATGGAATTATCTCTGAATTTCTAGTAACTTGTATCACTGATGTAACTGTGACCAGCTGGTAGTAGATGTGCGTGATTTTCATTCTGCAGTGTTACACATAGGCACACATATTATGACTTAATTGCCTGACAGCTCGTCAATATTTAGCCACAGAGGCTGATAGGCAGACTTTGTTTTTTTCTTTTTGTGAGAGAGATTAAAGTCTTCCACGTGTTCTTGTAGGGTGGAGAAGCTCCAGATTCACCTGAATATCACCTATGAGAAAGACTGGTTTTATTGCCTGGCTTTGCTCTCCTTATGATAACATTTTACTGGGAGGGACATGTGTTATAAGGGTGACAGGTGCATTACTTTCCTAGTGCTATTCTCCCTGTGATTTTAGGTTAAATTTGAATACCTTTAAACTCTTGTAGCTGTACCCAGTCAACCATGACTGTATTTAAGGATGCCAAGTTGTTTCTTTTTTTCCCCTGTATACAGCAGGGGTCCTCTTTCAGCTTCTTTATTCTTGGGCCAGTGGCTAAATGTCTTCCAAGACATGATGTCTGGCTCAGTTCAAGCAGGGAGGTGAGGGGCTTTATTGGAAGGGTCAAAATAAAACTATTAATCTGTCTTGGTCTATCTAAGGTTGACGCAAGACCCGTCTCCCCGTGTCTCAGAGGGCTGATTACGTCAGTGCACGTGTGCGTCCATGTGTATGGTTCGAAATGTAAGTGGCAGCTGCTCCTTCACGATTATTTCCTTTGGCAAATTATTTCAAACATGTGGTGCTACGTGAGTAAGGCTAGCTGGTCGTCTGTTCCCAGCTGATCTAATTAATATGTTTTACACCTTCCACAAAAAAGCTTTTACTGTAATAAGACCACTAATGTGCTCACATTGAGGAAAAGGCCAGATTTTTCACTCCTGCTTTAAAGACTAAGCACTTGGCTGTGAACATGGTCCGTATTGCATTGCTCTACTGTAAGTAATTGTTGCTCGTTATGCTGGTGTTTAAAGCACCTAAATCACTAAGAAGGTAGCTTTTGGAAAGCAACAAATAGTCTGCTCATGGGAAAGGGCTGAACAGTAATGCAAATATTACTTATCTTCTCTGGCCCAATTAATATTTTAAAAAGTAGGTTTATTACACACTCTAATCATTTTCTGTTAAAATCATTTGGATATTGATGTATTTGCACTGTGCTTTCAAAGTTATTCCCTGCTTTTTATAAACTTGAAGAAAACATCTTCATTTAATGGCGTCAAGGTCCACGTTGCTGGTTACTGGAACTGTGAAGTCTTCTCTTTTGTGCTATCTTCACACCCACAGGATGTCCATAGCTGTGCAATCTTATAAAGGACTTGGTTGCCAGAGCCAAAGTCAGACTCTATAAACCTGCTGATGAACCCCGTAAATCCCAAAGAGGAGCTGGAGCCAGACTACTAAAGGTCGTTAGCTACTAATTGCTACATTTCTAGAGCCCATTCAAGACATCAAACCCATGTGGCAGAAACCAGGGATGCTCTGCTAATTAGCCTGATACTGACACTCTTGTCCTCCAGTGTTCCCAGGACAGTGATAGTTTGTGAATTTGTTTGAAGGAATTTAAACATGTTCATGTTTAACATGAATGTTTATTAGTGATGTTTTATGTAGTTTTTGGCCTCTTAATAACAGAAACAGCTGGTAATGTAGTGGGTTAATTTCCATTTTTCCTCTCATGCAAGCTGTGGCTGTGGCTTTACAGTGAGGGCTGCATGATTCGTGGGATTTTACCCTCCTATTGGCATCCAGAATGTCCACGAATCCCCTCTCAGTTGAGACAACCCAGAGGAAACCTTAATGCCTAATGAGCAACGGGAAGCGCTCCAGCACTCTTCTAGCCTTTAATTTCCACCTCAATACTAAGCAGAGCACGCCCCGGCCCTTCTTCTAGCCTCATTAACATGTGTATTCTTCCAATTCAAAACACCAAAGTACTTCCTTCAGCCAGGTGCTTCCCTCTTTGGCCGATCCGGCCTTGGTGCTGTTGATCCAGTCACACATCCTTGTCTGAGCTATAGCAGAATTAATGGTGAGTCATGGTAAGGATGAAAAAAGGCCGGGGCAGAATAACCCTCCTTCCACCTTTAAAATGGCAGACAGTACAGAACAGACATTTTGTAATGTCTGTTGTTTTTCCAGTGTGAGTGACATTATTCCTAAAGTGAAACCTGGATAACGTGATGAACAGCAGTATTTTTAGATTGTCTGATAGTTTTGCTGTGCTGTTGCTTT
>VUQJ01003074.1:0-10718 GCA_015108635.1 Andinoacara biseriatus | reverse complement strand
GAAAAAAAAAAAAAAGATGGGGGGGGGGGGGGGGGGGGGGGGGGGGGATAGAGAGGAAAAAACACAGCGATAAGAACCGTTTTACCTGCACACATCTAGATAATATGTACAACTGTAGCCGGCAATGTGAGACGATAACCTTTGAGCGTCCGTGCCTGGGCAGAGCGGCATGCATTCATTTGTGCGCCTGTTGACCCGACTCCTCATCAACCCAATGAGCGCAGTGGAGGGGAGGCTCTCTTCGCCGCCGTGCATCTCTCCTCCATCTCCTCCTCACTTTTCTAGTCGGCAAGCAAGCCTGTAGGAGCTCTTAACTACAAGCCCAACACTGTCACTCTGCACTGACAAACTGGGGAAAGGATTTCTAGCCGTTTGCCTTTCCGCGTTTTGCTCATTTACCCACCGCCTCGAATGAAACGCATTGGAGTTTCCGGCGTTTTAAGGGGAGAAATAATGCAGCAGTGGAAAAGGATGCAAGTCGCACTAGTAAGTACAGCCACGATACCATAATATAGAAACCTAACAGGTATTATTAAGGTTAATTGGTATTTTGTGGCGAGCTTCTTCTTATAATCCCTTTCGCATACGCGTGGCTTTAGCGCATTTTACCGGACTCAGTTACAGGAGAGAGGTGACTTGGAGCGACACAGCAAGTCTACAGAGAGGTCTGCAACTTAGGCTACCTTTTTTTATCCTTGCCTCCGTCACCAGTACAAGCCGGTCGTGTATGTCTGTGTATTATTATTTTGTGAATGTGTCTGTGTATATGTGTGTGTGTGTGTGTGATGTGTGTGTGTGTGTGTGCGTGCGTGCGTGTGTTGCAACCCTTTTGCACATTTATAGCGCTGACACGGACCGACGCTTACCTCAAAGGGTGAAACTTCAGAGGGACGGCGAATTTGTGTAATCGGGATACTGTCTCGGACTATTTTATAGTAAAAGGCAAGAAGCAGGCTCAAACTTTGTGTGTTTATCCTTTTCTCTCCCGCTCTCTTTTTTTTTAACTCGTTGACTATGAATTAAAATTTTAATCTCCCTATGTGGGAATTTCCTACCTTGGACAGCTCTCCTGCAGCGCTCTGTTCGCGGCTGAGCTGTTTGCACCGGCTGCTTTCTGGCGGGGAGCTGTCCTATCTCCGTGGTGCTGAAACCGTTCAGTCACGCACCACGGTGACTTAAAATGCTCGAGAAAGGATGTCAATAATTCAATGCGACTGACTTGGAGATACGATTTTTAAGTTGGTATAATTTTGTATTTTACTAGTTTCTCTTACTCATTTGTATGTATTTCCGTTTTTTTTTTTTTCCTTTCTTTTTTCCTAACCTGGTCCTGGATCTTTTAGTCTCCAGGTCGGTGTCACAGGAACTCAAATCTCTCCACACTTTGTGATGGTGCAGCTTCAGGTGGAATTCATTGTTATTGTCCTTGGGAATGCGACGCTGTGATCACACAGCATACGGCCACAGTGACAATCGGTGTGTAGTAAAAGTTATCAAAACTAACACTGACACTGTGCTGAAAGCGAGCCGCTCGGTGCTGTGATAGCATATCCACCTCCATCAGTTTTAGCTGAGGACAAGTCAAAGCCAACCCTTTGTGTCTGTGTCTGGTTTTACCCTCTGCCTTTGCATTCTTTTGAACACTGCACATCAGGCTGAGCGAAATAGTTAAACAGCCGAAACTGTTGTTGATTAAAGGGCAAAATTTACATCACTTCTTCTTCCATCATATGTTCGGGTAATATCACTCTGTTGTATCTAATTTTGCGTGTTTGTGTTTTTGTGTTTACAAAAAAAACAACAACAACTTGATATTCGTGATTATCTGAAACCAGCAGTTCAAGTGTAATATGTCATGTTTGTTTCAGTGAGCAAACATGCCTTTAAATACCTCAGTAATTATCTCATCTGGATTACGTGGATATCAGTGAGCTGCAGTGGCGCTGATATGGCTCACCTGCTGCCAGCTTCTCTATTTAAACCTGACGCTATTGCATGCACCAATGTCTAAGGAATATGATTGTAGCCTTTAACAACACTTAACCCAACATGTATTGGCAAAACACTAATCATAAGGAACATGTAATTTCTCAAAATCTTTCAGGATAATCCCCAGAACAACAGATTAAAGCAAAGCAATCTGATATTTCAGGATGAATAGCCTCAGAGTGGAGACATGGCCATTTGTTCAGTTGTAGCAGAATAATATGAAAACACAGTTGGAGTAAAGGGTCAGACTGCTACTGATAGATCATCTGTAAAGATGAAGTGACATCTAGACTTCTTATTCTAAAATGAGAATTTATTTCCTTTTGAAAACATATTTTTTCCTTCCTCTAGAAAAATATTTTTCTTCTGTCTCTCATTCTGGCTGTATCATCTGATTTTTTCCAGTGTTTATTTGACTCTACTTTGTTTTGTTTTTTTCCTGCCTCTCTATTTTTCACCATCTTCTGACAGCTCCCCACGAGACTAAGTGACAACTAACAAACTGTGATTGCTTCCTTGTAGGTCCCCCCCTCGGAATAATGCCAAATGGATGCTGTGTTAAGAGCTTCACCCCCTCACCAAATGCTATGGAGGTATGCCAAGCCATGCAAGTGACCTTTATCACACCATGAATGCAAGCTCTGCTGTTCAAAGAGGACACAAGTAACCTTTTCTTGTCATCTAAGAAGGAGCCGTTGATCTGAAGAGAGGAGGGGGGAAACGAGAGACACAGAGAGAAGAATCTCGTAAAACAAACAAACAAACAAACAAAACACACAACGACAGGATGCCAAAGCGGTCCGACGAGATGCTCACGGATCTGTGGCTGTCCTTGCTGCTGGTGTGGATTACTTGTGTTCCGTCCGTGTCTATGACTCCTATCATAGGCCAGTCCAAAAGTACACAAACTGGTGGGTCCGCAATGGTGGCGAGCGGTCTTGGCGAAGGACAAAGATTACTAAGCCGCGCCAAGAGAGGATGGGTTTGGAATCAAATGTTTGTGCTGGAGGAATTTTCTGGACCAGATCCAATTCTAGTTGGCAGGGTGAGTGCTGTGATTGTCAGCATTATATTAAGCTCGCTTATCGTGTGGAAACATTAATTCGGCCATTTGAATGCTCCCTCCATTTTTTTGTTCTTCCCATGGGCAGTGGGAGGGTTTTGGTTGTCAAGGGGAAACAGAGATATGGGGACGAGAGAGCAGCGAGAGAGGGTCAGAAAATGCTCATGGAAATAATTAAACTCCCATCAAATAATGGTGGCACATTTTCTGCTTTTGCATTTGGATGTTCTTGAAATCCAAGTTAGTCAGGAACACAGACTGTTCATTTTTACCACTTTCACTTTTGCAAAAAGTAAAGGTGCAGGATGAGGCTCAATCCCCCTTTTTGAATTTTCAGATTTTAGTTTTCTATTTTGTCCTGCAAATGTATTCTTTAGACACTGTTTGCTATAACACTTTTAAGCAATGGGACTATTTTAGTCCTTGTTACATTTTACATTGAGGCTATGTAATGAACAGAATTGCAGGCTAATCCTGCAGCTAAGGGCCACCTGCTCCCTGGCCTGTGTGGAAGTGTCAGGCAGGTTTCAGGGGAGTGGAGGGCTGCTGGCCAGCCCGGCCAAAGCAGCTTGTTCACAGCTCATTGCTGGGATTCACCTGGGGAGAGTCAGGCTGGCAGCCTCGCTCACATCCCTCCCTCAGAATATCACCCAGCCACTCTGGCATGTGCCGGAATACAGCCCATCAAGCATAATATTTGATCTTGTTCAGTCATAGCTATTGCAAACAGTTTATCACAGCTAATATTTGATAATTGGTCAGTATGCCTTTCTTGTTTATTCCATTTTGCCATTGCAGTGCTGTTTAATTCCTTTTTTTTCAGCCTCCTCTGACATAACAGAGGACTGATGCAAAAAAGTTGTTTCTAGTTTTTGTTTAATGAAGAAAAAAAACAGGCCATTTATGATCCAAGTACATCATTTTAATCTTATG
This sequence comes from Andinoacara biseriatus, assembly GCA_015108635.1. Taxonomy (NCBI): domain Eukaryota; kingdom Metazoa; phylum Chordata; class Actinopteri; order Cichliformes; family Cichlidae; genus Andinoacara; species Andinoacara biseriatus. The sequence continues at coordinate 6,733 of VUQJ01003074.1, read as the reverse complement.
TCCCATCTTTTTTTTGTTCTTCTTCCATGCTGAGCACAGTCATGTGACTGCATCAATTAAACATTTACCACAATGCGGGATTTGCACCTGTGTTTTCTAAATACCGTGCTAACACAGAAATGCTGTTAAGTGATGCATTAATTTTTCAAGCGTATCAATTAGGCAGCCACTGCTGAATTCAACAATGGCTGCTCATCAGAATTCTGAAACAAAAAAAGAGTCACCGGAAACACAGTTTCCATACTTGAGCTTGAATTTCATAGGTTAGATGTTCGGTAGCTCACAGCTGCAATTGCACAGTTCGCATATTAGCAGCCAGACTGTTACATATTCACAGATGTTTGACCTCGCAACATTTTAACAAAAAGTTGAAAGCAGCAAAATATGTGGATAACACAGTTGTGTTTTCAGGTCCAAGCTTACGCAGTCTTGTTTGAATACTGTGCTGTGTGCCTCTGGCCAGAGTGTCAAACGTTCTGCACATTGTCAGCAGAGGATTGGTGGGACAAAATCAAGTTATGTTCTCGGTCATGAAGGATGCGTTCTCTCAAGGCCTCGGTTGATGCTTTGCAAAGTTGACTGTAGGAAAGGTTAGTCATAGATATAAGCATCTTCCTCTTGAAGGACAGTGCAAGGATTGAGGTAGGGTAGAGGGGCAGCTCTGGGCGAAGAAGAAGGCAGCTAGTCTTCTTTTTTTACAAAGCGATGATGATGGGTAGCGTTCACTGCAAGGTTAAGTGCTCATGAGTATGCCTGGCAGAGCTAAGATAAGTCCTGTGTTAGACCAAGATGGCACTGCATCGGTTTAAGACTATAAATCTCTCTTCCTTTCAGTCCCTCCGTCTCCTTTTCTTCCCCTTTCCTTGTGTTTCTCACGCTTAATTAAAAAATGAATCAAATGGGTGGGAGGTGTGATTCAAATGGGTCACAAAGCTCTCAGTGTATTTTGCACAATTTTCTCTGCTGCGTGAGGACGCCTGTGTCTGCAGTTGTGGGATGATTATCAAGGAGGTCCAGGCCAAGACTGGACTCTTTCCATCCTATAGTTTTTTTTTTTTTTTTAAATTGCTGATGAGATCATATTTGAGAGAGATTGTGCCATTGATTTTTAACCGTGTGTCATCCATGGTGTTCTCTCCCAGCAGAGACTATCAGCATAAATGCAGGAAAGGAGGGGGAGGACAGGAAGGTGTAGAAGAGTGAGAAGGACGGCCATAAGGCGTGACAGCCCCCTTTCCCTTTTGGTGTTCTTCTTCAGTGCGTCGTTTCTCGACATTGTGATTCACTGAGCAGCATGCTCGTCAGCCCCCGTCAGTCCTGCTTGTGTCGCGGAGGCAGACATGCAGTACCTGTTAAAGTGAAGTCGAGGAGACAGCTGTAAAAGCTTGTTGCTGTAGCTTAAAACGAACATAGCATTGGAAGGGATTTTAGGATTAATCATCAGCTAGGATGGCTCAGAAATATCCCATCATTAAGAGCAGAGAGTTAATTTGGCCTCGACATATTCTTCATATGTTTGCTCATCGATGGCAATGAGTGGGAGATACCAATACCACTTGAGCGAGTAAAGACTCTCATGTAGACCACTGGAAGCCAAGAGGAGGGTAATTTTAGGCAATGCAGCTCTTGATTTACCGTTGCACTATTACAATGGTGAAGAACAGCTTGTATTTTAAAATAAGAGTTCTGCAGTAGAACTGAGGACCTTTCTTCATTGCTGTACGGTGCCTACAAAAGCATTAGCCATGTTTTCCAACCATTTTGTGTCTTTAATCAAAGCTATTTCAATTATTCAAACATACAACAAAGCAACTCAATTACACCAGGCCATTAAAGGCAAAATGTTGCCTTAGAACAGAAAACAAACACTGAACAAATTGCTGTGTTTGCACCAAAAGAGATATCAAAATGTGTTTTCTTTGTAGTGCAAGGAAGGCAGATTGATGGCAGTTTATGCAGGAATATCTCACATTCTCAGATGTAACTTTTAGCTTGACTCCCAGGCAATCATTTAGCATATGGCGCGTTAGGATTGCTAATGATGGATTCCAGTTTTGAGTTGTACTCAAAATGTGTTAAACTGAGCGATCGCTCATCCTATTGTCTAACACATTCATCCACAACAGGACTGTATGTGTTTTTTGCACAAAGAGAATAATCGAAACATTAATATTCATCAATTCAGGTGGTACTAAAGGACTGCAAAGAGTGACAGTGATAAAGACAGAAAAATCTGGCTGTGATTATTAATTCTGCAAAGACAACAGATGAAGAAAAAGAGAGGAAAAAAAAAGCTTTGTCTTTCTTCACGTACGATCTTGGAGAAGGAAATTCAGGCTTCATTCTTCCAAACAAGCTGTCTGACAGGACTCCCAACAAGGAGGCCCAGAACAGTATCAGATTGGTGGTGTAATATAAGTCTGCTGGGTGTTTTGCTGGAAGCAAAGGTAATATTCTATAGCTCTGTTCCCCCTGAAAATTGAAGACCTTTTTCTTGTACTGACTTGTGTTAAATGGCTCAAGCTTCCTTTCTTTTCTTTTCCCCCCTTCAGATGTACGTTCAGGTGAAACTGATAAACGATCACAGCTTGAATTTGTTTGTGTGTTTCCCTGGAAAAGTATGTGCCCCTAGTATGTATTTATTTATTTATTGAATTCTTTATTTGAAAAAGTAAAATTCCCTTTGCTCCTTATGATATCAGATGATATCAAATTACCTGTTATTTTTTCTGTCTGTTTACACCTCAGTCTGGACCTGAGTGGACCGTGTTTAGTGAGCAGCGTTTTCTGAATTCAGACCTTTGTGTTACTTTCTGCACTTTGGACTGCTAGTACAGGATGTGGGACATCAGTCTATAAATACTGATGCAAGCTACTTTTGCTCGGCTGGATTGCCTCTCTCGGTCTCTGTCCCCCACTTCTACCTCCACCTCTTTCTCCTTCTTTCTCTCTGTGAGGGGGTGATTATAGAGAGAGTGGCTCTTGAGCCCAAGTAAGCTTGCCTCCAGGGCTGATGGGGTGTGGTACAATGACATTGTTAAAATTTCTCCAAGTGTTTGGCTTTGGCGATGTGAGGCAGTGAGGCAAAGCTAAGGCGAGATTGAGTCCTGAATGCAGCAGCCTCAGAGTCCCTGGTCCCGCTAAAGGCCCCCACTGCTGCAGGTTTACAACTGCTCAAAGGTTGAGCCTGCTCCTTGACTGAGTAATGCTGATTTGGCCTGAGATTAATGAGGATCGCCCACCTTTATCTGCATTTACTCTGGCTCCAACAGTTGAACGGATATCTGGCTATGCCTTTGATTGATGGATGAGGAGTGGGAGTTAATGAGAATATTAGCCGATTTATTGCCAGTGATTGATAGCCATTATGACACATAAATTATAAGCATTGGCTCAGATATAATTAATTCTGAAATGTAGCCCAAATTAGACACAGGTTCCAGTGCCATAGTGAGAGGGTTGAATAAAAAAGCTGTCATTAGATCCAGAAAAAGGAAGCCCGTCAATGTTTGTTGGACTTCATTCCATTCCTTTTGGTTTCTCACACCCACAGCAGCTCCTGGAATACAGCTCTAATCTCTCTTCAGGCAGCACCACAGATCCGTATTGAGCAACAGCTCCTCTGTCTTTCAGCTCTCAGATCTCCATTCCCTCTTCATGTGCAGTTTACAAAACAAACAAACAAACAAACAAACAAAATGTGGTAACATATCACTGTCCACCACTTCCTGCCTGCGTCCCTGCTCTGTTAGCACACTCTCCTCTTTCCCTGAGCCTCACCTGTACAGTACATCACTAATGCCAGCAGGGCCATTATATCAATGGTCCACGGTCACATTCCCCCCCCTTCCTTTTTTCCAATCTCTCTCTCTGTGTCTGTCCCTCCCGGTCTGTAATAAAATACTGTGCCCAGTGATGGCTGTGATAGAGCTGTGGGATCACATTAGTGCTGCCCTCGAAGAGCTTGACAGGTTGTCTATGGCTTTGTATTGTCATCCTGGTTCCCATTAACAAGCTGCATATGTGTATGTGCATGTGTGTGTCGCACAGCGGTCCATTCAGGAGTGTTGAGACGCACTAAAATGAGATGAGCAGACACCAGTTTGGATGGAGTATATTTAGACATTAGGGTTATGTGTGCAAGAGTAAATACAGTGTGTCCATGAAGCTTTATAGCCGCCGTATCTTGGCAAACATTTGCTGGGGTTTCACTGTGGTCATATTTATGAAAGATTTCTCTCTAAACTGCGCGACGTGTGCTTTGAGAAGAAATTGCAAGTTGAAATCTACTGAAAATTTCAGGTGGTCTCATCCTCACTGGTGTGATTATTTTCCCAGTGTACTGACATTGTTTGTGTCTTAACTGTTATTGCCAAGAATTTTATTTTTACCACTCAGTAATAAGTTAGTACGAGTACAATATGCCAAATAAAATATCGCTGATTTCATTTCCCTCTTTATGTGTTTTTAAACACGCACACACGCCTCACAACCGCACTTCCGCAGATCACAATTTCCTGCTTCTCCTCTCACGTATAGCCGCCGCTGCGCATTACGTGCAATTACACACTGTATTTTGTCCTCGTGTATTTTTTTAATGGGAGCCGAAATAATGTTTCGGTTCAGTGTATCATAAGGAGGCACGTGATGCACCTCGCCCGCCATCCCTGGAAACTCTCTTGTGTACGTGCATCAGCTGCAATAATAATTTAACAGGAAAGCACATCCATTCACATGGCTTCCGAGTCCCTGAGCAAAATAACAAGCTTGCTGCTATCACTCACATCTGTGGCTCAGCATGATTAAATCCATGTTGTACAGTGAGGAGCTCACGTGGGGGCCACTTTCCCGAGCTTCTGCATCAGTACTAATTCATAACGAATGGTCCCTTTATGGTTTCACCTTGGACTGCATCGCTGCGATTAGCTTGCTCCCATGTCACTGTTTGTCAGTCAGCGGTGTCTAACTCTTCCAACTATAATCCAGAGGAGCACTATCCTCTCATTAAGTCCAAATCTTAACTACGCCAGCCCTCTCTTAACTGCCTCCCCTCCCCTCAACTCTCATCTCCTCCCGCTTCCCTCACACTCCCTGGCTCACTGGGCTTGGCCTGTGCTGGCTGTGCGGAGGTGGAGCGCTTAGTGGGCTAAATCATCTGGCACTCTGCCTTGAACTTTGCTCTAACTAATTTATAGGAATTAAAGTGGTTCACCTCACAGGCTTGGCTGGTGCATTGTCTTGTCTAAATTAGCCATGTTTCTTTTCAGATGGACAAACATTTGCTTTGTTTGATTATCTGTGTTTTTCAGCACGAATTGTATTTGCTGTTTAACAGAGTTTTGTCTGTGCTGAGATTTAAGAGGTTGATGGTTTTTTTTAGGCAAAACACTAACTGTTGTAGCAATGGGCAACTAGATTAGGCAACAAATCAGCTGAATGATGTTGGGCATTCTGCTTACTCATAAATATGGATTGTGGTTTCACGTCAAATCACTGGCCAGGCATTAGTAGCAGTAAATGAGGTTGCAATTATTCAAATCTGATTTTTCAGATGAAAAGATTATGAATATCTGAAACCTGCTAATTGGCCCTTGCCTCTGCCATAGTGTTTTGTGGGCATAAGCCACAGAACCATCAGTAGTAGCTAAAGATTTTTGCTTCCCATGCCAGTGTGCTCTTGTGGGCTGGATGTTTGGCTCAACTCCCCAGGAAGCTCCGCTCCTATGGATAGACCCCGGCGTATGCAAAATGCTGCAGGCAGCTGCAGGAGGCTTATCCCTGTGCCTCTGCTCCCATACACGTCCCATCAGCGAAACTGGGACTGCTGGAGTAATCTTGTTAAGAATGGATGTTGTTATTGTGTGACTGGATGTGCATTTGGCTTCACGGTTAGCTGGGAGCACACGTGGGCTGGAGCAGGAGAGACAATGGGGAGGGAGTTCTGGATCAGTTGGAGGGTGAGAGCCTATTTCTGGCACTTTAAAGACGACAGTCCTCAACATTTTTCCCCCTGCTTCCTCACTGGCTCTCCTCAGCTTCCCTCCTACCTCTTTCCTTGCTCTTCCATAGCCCCCTCCTCGCCTGCCTCACACAAAATAAAAACAAAGTGTCCTTAGTAAACAGTGGGTGTGACATTTGCTTGGAGATTGGTGTCCTCACCTATAACGGGTATTAAAGATGATGATTATCATTACCGCTGAGTTGAAGGCACGGGGTTGCTCACCTCAATCACTGAGGTGACAATAAAAAGAAAAACACACACACACACACACACACACACACACAAGGAGAATCAGAGGCTCCATCCTGTGTGCTCTCCTCTGTTTTAATGCAACCACTCCTGACGCGGGTATCTGGGTGCCAACAGACTGTGGCTTTGACCTTTCTCACAAATGAATTATTTTGGTTTAATGATCCTTTCTGCAGAAAGAAGAAAAAAGATAGTTGAAATAATAGCCAAGGGAGGCGACAGAGAACGTAAAAGGGCAGCACCCCCACACCTTCCATACTTTATTCTCCAACCTTACTTGTACTCTACCTGTGAATACACCTGTATCTCTTTAATAATCCTTCTTCCTAGTGTTTGTGTCTCCAAGGTGCATGTGATACATCTAGTCTGTTCCGTATAAATCAACTAACTTCAAGAAAAAAGTACCAAGGATGTAACAAGCAGGTGGTAGTGATGGAAACGCACGCTTCTTTGTGTGTGTGAAAGTGACACTTTGGATTTTTT
>VUQJ01003067.1:32013-43123 GCA_015108635.1 Andinoacara biseriatus | reverse complement strand
CAAGAGCCATGAATCAAAACCAATTAGCAATCAAAATTGGTTCATTATACCTTACTCCAGGAAAGTAGCATAATTATCGACACCACATTCACACCTAAGCACCTGGATTGTGGAAGAGTGCAAAGTAGAGCAGGAACACCCAAAGTTCGCACAGGAAGTGACTCCAGTGTTCAGCCAGATGGTTGATCAAGAGGCTTAGCAGAACCTGGAGTAGGCTTAATGTTCTGGTTTAAATTAGACAGGTATGACATGTCTAATATGAGCAGCCAAGTCACGCTTTTACCCATTCACTCAAAAGTAACTTTCACTAATGAAAATGTCATCAGGAGTTCCCATTCAGTTACCATAAGACCAAGATTTAAAAAAAAAAAAAAAACCCTTGGTAAAAGATGTTTCAGAATGCTGCTTCTCCTTGAGATCAGATAGAGGGAAGTAAGACAGAGAAACTTAAACCTCTGAACCTACACTCTGATTTGACGGGGGCATAGTAAGAGGGAAGTCACCCTCAGCATGACTGTGAATGCGCGTCTCTGGACATGCTGGAAACATCTGTGGGTGCTTGGCTGTGCTGCTGTCCAGGCATCACAGGAACTCCAGGCGTTGGCTCATCAGGCCAAAATTTTACTGCCAGCCAGATCATTACCCAGGGTTACAAATAAGAGGACACACCCCACACATCTCCAGTAATACTTTTTTTCTGTGTCAAAACAATCATGGGCTAAAGTGGCTGTTTCCAGAATGTCTGTCATTTTATGCTCAATCAACTAAGTAGCAACCTGATGGTTCCCGCCTCTTTATGCTTGACGCATAACGGGCATTTGGCCAGTGAGACACAGAAAACTAAACGATTCATGTGATCATACACACACATACCCACACATTTTTGATCAGAACAGCTTGTCTTAGTGGCTAATACACAAGTCTTCACGGACCATTACCTTGCTCCAATTAAAACATGAAGCAATATGTTGTTTTTCCTAGCAAGAGTTTTTGAATACTCCTTCATCAGCCCTCAGGGATGACACCTTGAGTCTATTTCTGCATCTTATCCCTCTGGTCATTCACATATGGTTATTTGAGGCTTCTGGGTACTTACAATATGGTAAAGGAAAAAAGTGGTTACTTTTAAACATTTTTTTCTAGCGAGATACTTGCGTATATAAGTACTTTCTTGAGGAAGAACATTTTATTCTAAATGTTTTTGTAGCATTTCAAGCTCAATGGTGTGGTAGACTGCATTCTCAATATGGTTTGAAATACTATTTAAATTACAATATGATGCCAGGTTTCTTTGCCAAACCTTTGATGTAAAACTGTCACCATCCTTTTTAGCCAAATAGTGGCTTATTGGCAACTTAACAATTGGCTTACATACATACACACATAAAAATAAAAAGAGACAGAAACAAGAAGTGGAAAAAATGTCACAGAGTAAATAATTGCTTTTAGTTGCTGATGGTGATAATCTGAAAAAGAAAACATATACTAGGTATTTGCATATACTGCATATACCTATGCCTCCTTGTGTGTGTTGGTGGAGATAAAATACTTATAGTACTTATTCTTGCAGGTACTGAAATGTGGGCACAACAGAACAAGGAAGTAACAACTGGGAACTTTAAGGGAAACAGTAAATCAATAAATTTTTTGTACCTACAGGGTGCAGGAATGGTATACCCAGCTACACACCTACAACATCTTGCAGTACCTCTTACATAAATTTAGTTGCCTATAACATATTTCTCAGTCTTCACATAAAAAATGAAGTGCACATACAAGTGCTTTGGCCTTGGCAGTTGTGACAGTCACTTTTACAGCTTTTGATTCAACTTTAAGTGTTCATTTTAGGTTTTAGTTTGTGTTAGTGTATCGTCTGAAAAAAGTACCACTGCCACTTAGGTGTCTTTCCACGGCAGATATAGCAGCTGAGATCAAATGTTGAGAGAAAAAAATGTGCAAATGTAGTGTCTCTGAATCATCGTGACATCTGAATGGTATAAGATTATTACACATTACTTCCTATTGTTCAATGTATCAAATTTGTTTCAAATAATATAACAGTACTGTTGTCAGTCCGGTGTGATGAAATGTGATGACATTTTTTAAACAATATAAACAAACTGAAACTAAACTGAACTGGGTGATTGTGGACACAAAGCATAGGGCAGCTTCCATGTTTTCCATGCTAGAGAATGTTTTCCATTGTTAAACTTAACACAATTTAAATGGAAAGTAAGCATAATTTACTGCTGAAAGTTAATTCAGCAAAATAAAAGTTCATTTAAATGGTAGAACTGTCTGTAGAACCTAGTCTACTTTGTTTCATATTGCTTTTATGTATGGATGTTTGTTGCCGTTTGCAGCTCATTAGTCATTATTGAGGCAACATTAAATCCTTAGCCAACAACTGACTTGGGAGCAACACGTGGGTGTGTGAGCATAGTTCCTTAGCTACATTAGTCTGCTTTCTGTCGGTATGGGAGTGAAGAGAAGCTGAAGAGATTTACTGCCTATACAGGAAACTCGCTGCTGTCAGTGTGCATTAATTACTGTAATATTGAAGTTATGAGACAGTGAGTTGTAGCTGCAACTAACTGCCATGCAACCGCCCAGGTAGCATTTGTGTACTGATTAGATATGTTGCTAACTTTCAACTAGCACCTTACTGTACTTCTTTCGGCTGCTCCCTCTTTATTGGTCGCCCCAGCAGATCATCTGCCATGTCACTCTATCCCTAGCATCCTCCTTTATCACACTAACCCTCCTTCACTGCACCCATAAATCTTCTCTGTGATCTTCCTCTTTTTCTTCTGCCTGGCAGCCCCATAGTCAACATCTTTCTCCAGCATAACCATTATCCCTCGTCTGTACATGTCCAAGCCGTCTCAACTTGAACGGTCCCATGATATACTCAACTCTTACGGCACATTATTATAGAGTGACCGGCAAAGTCGAGCTCAGATGAAGAGACTTTCTTCCTCTTTCTTTCATCTCAGGTGAAAGAGGATTTATTGTTTTAATTAAATATTTCTATATTGTTCCCTCCTCTCGTTGGAAAAAAACCCACAATTTTCTGTGTGTGTGCATATATATATATATATATATATATTAGTTTTAAAACCCTATATGACTTTATTACTTCTCTGCAAATTTGTGAATGTCATGGGCAGAAAAATTATTTCTTCTGATCAAATCAAATCCAGGGACTGGTTGACTCACCCGGGATGCCCCCTACCATCACAAGGACGGCAAACAGCATGCATTTAGCAATTTAGTTCACTCTCCTTGCTTTCTTAGCTCCAAGCTGGGTTAGCTTATCTCAGCTCTCTTCCATTTTTATTAACATGAGCTTTAACACTTCATGGCTGACTCAAGTAAGGTGACTACTGTTACTTTTCTGTGGTCTTGGCAATTCTGGTAGCTACTTCTCACACACCGGGGGAGACTCACTTCCTACAACAAACCTGTTAAATTTGACTGAGTCATGCACAGAGGTGCAGTTAGACAGTTGTTAGGCCGCTGAGTGAAGCGCAGGAGATGAGGACTTAATTTAGCAACCTATTTGTTGTCTGGTCTCTGCTGCTCTGGGCACTGTGAACTCCTGCTGGCTCCTCTGTTAAACTGCTCCACTGTGCAATGTGCTGTGATTCACAAGTGTTTCTATAGTTTGTGAATTGCCTGTAAAATCGAGTCAGTGCCTTTTGACTCTCTAGTTTAGCTTCATGATATTTTTGTGAATGAGCTGTGTACAGCATATATGAGTGACATCTGCATATGTTGGTTTAGCCAAGACATGCTGCTTTATTAGAGACACTGGTGATTATTAAAGTATGCTTTTTTGGATGTTTTGCCTTTTAGACACTTATTTCTTAACATGGGTTTGCTTCATATCTTGCAGCTGATTTTTTTGATTCTAAATGTTGTATAAATGAAAAAAAAAATAGTGGTTTACCATTGCCCAGACAGCCAAACAAGGAGTAATGTGTTGTGTATGACCTAAAAACATTGATTTTGTTTGTTGAATAAATGGATTATCCCCCTGCACATCTATATATGTGATGGGAATCATATACATATGCATAAAACAACATGAATCTGCAAGGATGTTCAAAGAATATGGAACAGAGCGCAGCATGTAGTCCAAAGCCACAGAAAGACGTGTGTGTGTGTGTGTGTGTGTGTGTGTGTGTGTGTGCGTGTGTGCGCGCGCGTGTGTGTGTGTGTGCGTGTGTGTGTGAGAGAGAGAGAGAGAGAGAGAGAGAGAGAGAAAGAAGTGGTGGAAATGACAAAATGTAAACAGAATGGTCACATTCTGTGCAAAAAAAATCTGTTAATTTTATTTATGTAGTAACAACAAGGTATCTCAAGATGATTTACACTGTAAGAAAGTTCTTATACCAAAAAAAATTAAGAAATTTTAATGATTGTAGGATAATAAGATGGAGGAGGATGGTATTTGATCACAGCGCTACTATTACCCGAGTATCAGGAAAGTTTTTGAATTCATCAGGGAAACAACATCATCAGCATCAACCACTGAACCACTGAACCCAAGAAAGAGTACAAGTAGTTGGTCAATGAAGAGATAATGTGGCTTACAGTGGAAGGGTTAATATTAAAGTTTGCCAAGTCTCTCTCCTTAAGACCAGCAGTCAGGTATCTTTGGAATAGGAATGACTTCGCAATGGTTTGCAATGACTGAGGAATGAGGAAAAAGCAAAACAACAACAACAAAAAAAGACATTCATAAAACTAACTAAATCTAGGCAGCATTTTCTGCATATAATATTTTTGTGCAATTCAAAATTACACTGAAAATTTTGACAAGTTTTCTTTTTTCTCCAAAACTTTAATGCACAAATAATAAATATGTACTAGCAAATGCTGCCAATGCAAGTCATCAATCATTCCACTGAAACAATATCAGTGTGCTGTAATATTGCTGTGTGCTGTAAAAGTGAACTGTTCACTGTATTCTGCGTTGCTTGGAAAGCTGTAGAAACTTAAAACTCCATTATATTTTGAAGCTACTGTGCATTTAGGAAATCAACAATGTTCGTGGCATTGGTTTTCTTATTTCTGAAACACAAGTTTATCTTTCCCTGTGCTCATATTTCCTCAAAAGGGAAGCAAGTGAACCATATTTGCGGATATTAAGTCACCTCCTGAAGTACAAAGAGCCTCTTGGAGGATTCAAATGTATTTTCGGGTCTGTGTGTCCTGCATTACATTTCAGACAGCTAATTTAAATCTGGCCAGAGCATAAAGTCAGATAATCGTACACCCACACTCACATCTGAAAAACCCTCCATTTAGGTATTGGAGATTATCAACATGCTTGTATAATATGAGTACAAGGACACTATGAGTACTTATAGAACAGACAGAAATATGCTGTTTCTGATTGGTGGATTCAGATTGTTGAGTTTTATTTTTTACTCTATGAACAAAATGATATTGCTTAAGGGTAAATTGAAGGAAATAAGATAAATTTATTAATAAGTAGTGGCTGAAGCAAATAAATAAATAAATAAATTATATAGAGCACAGACAGATAGGGGACCAGCAGTCGCCAGGCTGACTTTCATGGTCTTTGAGAGATATATTTATCTTATTTATGGCCTTCAGGTCTCGGGAAAACATCTTATCCTTGAAGGTTTTGCCAAAAATGTGTACATTACTAAACAGGATGAAACTGCCTTGTCATGATTCGGGAAATGTAGAGGCAGGAAGGCATGCGCTTCTTTTACAGAGCTTTCATCACTATTGGAAGAAGTCTGTGCCATGAGGATTCACCACTGGACAGACCAATGAGGGAAGGCTAGGTCTAAACCACGGCTTGCCACATCTGTTTTGAACTGATACGGCTTGTAGATAGTGGTGGTATGAAGTGCTGTGTTTAGCCTAGGATTTTTGCTCTTCTTGGGGAGGGATCACAGCCAGCTGCTGTGATTTCCTGAACCAAAGGAGTCCATGTGCATGTGAAAATCTTCTAATTCTTTAATATGTTAAATGTTATTAATGTTTTAAATGTGAGCTAACGTGATGCCTTCCTTCACAAAAAAACAACACCCAAACAAGAAGTTTCTGCTGATCACATTTCAACAGACAACTTATTTGAATGTGGCCATAGATAGAGAGACAGTCACACATTCTCACACCCACAACCGACATAGGACATTAGCGTGCTTTCACTCTGATTGACTTATTAGGTATACCTGTACCCGATTAAAGAGCAACTTTAGTAGGTACACCTGCTTCCACTTTTTCAGGTAGACCTGTGGCCACTTTATTAGAAGGCTTTTTTTTAATCCCTTTCAGCTGTTTTGGTGTCAATTAAATTAGCAACAGGTGCCCTAGAGGGGCAACAATGAGACAACCCCCAAAAGAGGAACGGTTGAACAGGTGGAGGCCACTGACATTTTTCCCTCCTCATCCTTTCTGACTGTTTTTTCACTAGTTTTGCATTTGGCTAGGATCAGTGCCACTACTGGTATCATGAGGCAATACCTGGACCCTACAGAGGTTGCACAGGTAGTCCAACTCCTCCAGGATGGCACATCAATACGTGCTATTGCCAGAAGGTATGATGTGTCTTCCTACACAGTCTCACCTGCTGCCTGGTTATTCCAGGAAAGAGATAATTACTTTAGGAGAGCTGAAGAGGGTCCTTAACCCATCAGCAGAACCAATATCTGTGCAAGGAGGATGAGCACTGCAAGAGCCCTACAAAATGACCTCCAGCCGGCCATTGGTGGGAATGTCTCTAACCGATCAGAAACAGATTTCAATGATGGTCTGAGAAAGCATATACATGGAGGGACACACAGATCTCTAGGCAGCAGCACCCAGGTTGCCATTAGGTATCAGGGTGAAATCCTTTCACGCTGTCTGATCCTACCCTGGTGCTGTGTGTTGCTCCTGGTGCACAACAATGCCCAGCCTCATTGAGCGAGGGGTAGTTCCCGGAGAATTAAGGAATATCACTGACTGGCCCCCAAACTCATCTGACCTTAATCAAATATAACACCTCTGGGACATTATGTTTTGGTCCATCCAATACTGTCAGGTTTCACCTCAGGAAGTCCAGGCACTCTCTTGCAAATGAGACACTGAGTCTCAATGGGACTACCTGTATAAAAAAAGGTTAAATTTAAAAAAAATGGTCACACCAACCTGTAAATATTTTTCTGGCCAGAACCCTGAAAGTTGAATGCAGACCGTGCAAAGCAGAGCTTTCCTTCCACGGCAGCATCACTGCATTGCGTGAGCGTTTAAAACGCTGACACCACGGAGCTGTGACGTCAGCTCTCGATGGGTAAGTTTTAGGGAGTTAGTGCGTCACGTTAATACCCTGTTAATGTTTGTACAGTAATGCTTCTGTTAGTTTTCCTGTCAAAAACAAGGTCTCGTGGATGATGTTTCCTAAGCGACACCATAATGTTAGCTAACGAGAGGAAGACAATAGGAGCAGTGCCGTTGTCTCTCGCATTAATATTAGCATGAAACGTCGGAAGCGTAATGCTTTATATATATTTTTAAACAATTTCAACAGCAGTTGTGCAGATTTCATCAATTTTTGTTTCATTTACTAGAATTTTCAGCTTCCAATTCTGCAATTTTATACTTTAGCTGGCAGATGTTCTTGTAATGCAGTTTTGGTTCAGCAAATAAAATTTCAGACTTTTTAAACATTACTGAGCCTCCTTGAAAGTTGAAAAATTGAGTGTTTTTGTTGAAGGAATACCACTCAGCACCAAGGAGAAAAAATGAATTTAAGACCAAGGCCATTTTCTTTTGATGCTCTTCATTTCTAAACTATGATTTAGTTTCATTTTTAAAAGTAAATTCAGTAATGTGTCTACCCACACATTTTATACTTGAAATTGTAAGCATGCTTGAGGTCTTTATGAAAATTAACTTTCCAAAACACAGTCACTTATAGACTTTAAATTACAGTAGAAGCCTGAGAGTGTCAGGTGTTAACTGTGTTCATCTTTCCCCTCTCTCTTAAGCAAAAGCCACAGAAATGGAGAAACTTTTTAAACTGCTACATTTTGGTCAATTTTAGTGGTATAAGCACAAAAAAAAACATAAATACTGCTTTAACAAAATCTACTTGTGGTCACAGTGTGAACATTTTTTTTACTGGGAGCTACAGTTTTATACAGCAAGGTCTTATTCTAGGGTCCGTCAGTAGGGTTTTCGCTAAATTTCTAGCTAATTTAAACATGGCCAGGGCATAAAGACACACAGTTACACACTCTCACACGCATTGGTAAAACCTTCCATTTTATGTATTGGAGATTATCAGTATGATTTCACTCTGATTGATTACGTTCACCCATGTGGCCTGAATTATTAGGTACACCTGTGCCCTAATTAGGCCACTGTATTTTTTATGCTCGTTGCCATGTTATTAGGTATTCTTCTGCTTGTTTTTTAAGTACAACGGATAATTGCTTGGGTTTGAGCAAGCTGGTAAAATCCATGAATCTTGTCTGCTGTTGTCCTTAAGATAAAAGTAAAGCAAATCCACTATGAGATAATCTAAAAGTCTATACAGTAAGTCTCTGTTCTCACGCAGTTAAATCTTTACTTAAAGAAACGTTTTCTATCAAATCCAACATTGAATGCAAAACAGAATAATCTCCACTAATGCGCTCAGGCTTTTAGACCCCACTATATGCATCACGAATATAACAGCATGTGACAGGACTGTTCAATATGCGTTACTCGGTTCCAGTATGTGATTTCTGTCTGTCGGTTAGAATGCCAGTATTTCTGTCAACATGACGTTGCTGATACGATTTAGAAGCTGCCATCACTGCACCATCCTGCCGGATGAAATCTGTTACATTTTGAAAATTTGTCTGTTCTCAGATGCTCCATTTAGATAATTCATAATGCTTCTCCACAGTTAAAGAGCTTTTCATGCTTGTCCAGATAATAGTGTGAATGAAACGGCGATGCATTTAAAGTGTTAGAATTTATGTTTGCATTGTGTACCTATGGAGACTGCAGATGGAAATGAGGTATAATTAGCAGAGCACCCACTGAATACCACTCAGTAGCACTGATGAAGACAAACCTTTGACTCGTACTGTATACCAGAAATTAATGTTCACCATCCATTAAACAACTGTGAGATGAGATGTGATGAAGCTGACAACAGCAGCAGATGCAGCTCAATCAGTCAGACCTTAGGCCTCTTCACCTATATAATGAACACCCTGGGCAGACTGCAAGTGTTTATACAGCTGATCAGTACACTCTTGTAGAAGTGTATTCATTAGCCTATATGTTGCTTGCATGTGTGCATGCAGATGTTTGGTGTATATTTCTGCAAGTACACATGTGCATATTTGTATTTAAATAAGCTTGTGTGTGTTTTTGTTATGTGCAGTTGTGTATGTATGTGTGTAGTGTACGGCTGTGTTTGCATGATTTGACCTCTGTCACGCATGCTCCATTCAAGATAAAAGTTGGGCTCCTAATAAAGCATAAAAAATCTGAGCCCCTTCTCTGCAAGAACAAATTCTTTATCCCTAAGCAACAGTCATTTGTAATAGACTTTGCTTCTGGTTCTGGCTATGTACCTATATGAGAGTCTAATGAGTTTAGCACACAGATTCCTCCCATGTAATTCAGCACAAATCTAACCTGAGTTGACAGCCAGACCAGCTGGGCTCAACAGAACAGCTCCACCACTAAGTAAAGACACTAACAGACACGCTGTGTGTTTTTCTCAAAAGTTTGGCTTCTTTTGGAGGGGCTCCTGCAAAACACAGAACGTCACAATCCATGCTTTGCTTTACTTTCCCTGATGAAAATTACAAAGATTATAAAGTTTAATCCACTGCTGCCTCACAGTTGGAATAACAGCTGAAAGGCCTGGGTTCAATTCCATCTTGGCCCAGGAGTCTCTCTCTGTGCGGAGTTTGCATGTTCTCCCCGTGTCTGCGTGGGTTTCCTCCAAAGACATGCACTTACTGGGGTTAGGTTAACTGGCTACTCTAAATTGCCCATAGGTGTGAATGTGAGTGGCAACATAACATGAACTTGAAGTAAAACTCTGGCATAAAGCACACAGCTGCGAGACACTCGACAGGAGGAACAAACTATAGTTAACTGACGACGTGACGAGGATAAAGTGAAAAGACGGACAATATACACAGCAGGCAATGGGCAAATGGCAGGGAAACACAGGAAGCAAAACTAAACCTAAAGCATAAGGACCCAAGACCTACCAAAATAAAACAGGAAGTCACCTCACACTGCAACACACAGACACCTAAGGATAACACATCAACACACAAGAACACAGGGAGACAGAAACACAGAGACTGCAACAAAACAGAACTATACAAAAGAAACGTAAAACACTGGGCCACCGGCCCAGGACCATGACAATTGGATCTCTGCCAGTATGTCAAAAATTGTGATACTCCTGTGACCCACAAAACATGAAGGGCACCAAGCCGGTGGAGTGGGCGCACACAAATGCTCACCTTGCAATCAATTCACCACTGACCCAACTGCCAACATACCAGACACGCACTAGTTTAATAAAAGGAGTAAGCCGTAGGCATGCATTCAGTTCGCAAGGAATACATTTTAATATATAAATACACAATATGTGATAATATTATAACAAATAGAAGCTTTATTTAAAAGCTTGTGTGTGCAATGCAATGGAATTCCACACATGCACCACAACTCCAGTTTCAAGCAAATGGCTGCCATAATGACCTGCACCTGCCCTTAGAAAGGGGAAAACCCTGCCCACAAGGGGTGGCACATGGACCCAGGTTCTACCCCTCACTCTCCAACTTGATTTTAATTTTTGAGGAAATAGAAGAAATCTCAGGGAGGCAAATCTGGTGAGTTGGGCAGGTGGTGAGTGAAGATTATGTATTGTGTATAGTGTTGAAAAGCCTGTTGCATGCTCTTAGTTTTGCTCCTCAAATGAGGAACTGCATTCAGGCTTAGAAACTTGACATTCTTGGCTCATTTGGGTCAGTTGGAAAGATAAGACGATGAAGTTGAAAGAGTTTTCTTTAGTGAAGTCACAGAGGGGGCAAATGTAAAGGGATCAAAATGGGAGCAG
>VUQJ01003061.1:0-10984 GCA_015108635.1 Andinoacara biseriatus | reverse complement strand
AGCATTAGCTATCTTTTTTTTTAGTCTTTATTATTCATTTAATTTGAGTCATTCAGTTATGCAGTAAGATTTTGATTGGCAAATTATCCATATTAGTATAGCTGGGTGTGTCTGCAAACAGAAAAAACACAAATAAAACAAAAGGTTATCTTGGGATTTTTTTTATCCTAAATTTTATCTATTACATCATAGATCTTAATCCTGAATAAAAATGTAAAAAGCTCTAATAACACTTCAGTTATTAATTTCAAATGATAAAACTTTTATTATATAGGACATTAAGTCTTTTTTTAATCACTGTGTATGTTATTGGTGTAGCTAATAACATATTTAGTGTCAGAATCAGAAGTTGATATATTTTAATGGTGACCTCCATCTCCCATACACCTCAAATTATTTGAGCATCATCAGCTCTGCCACGTTTGATACATATAAGCAAACAGCCAATACTGTGCAGTGTATTCTATATCGTGGGGATCTTATAATCACACACTATATCTGTAACTAATATTATTCTTTCATTTTGCAGAGCAGCACTCTGGCATTACTCTCTCATTGGTCTAATCAAAAAGTCAGGATTAGGAATGTGCAGCTAAAAGGCCAAAAAAAGTGTCTCCTCTGTTGGTAGGGGTTTGTTGTTAAGCCTGCAAAACATATTGTCAAATAATGAAAATTGAATGGTATGTTTTCCACTCCATAATAGCATGAAGCACACAGCTTTTCTGAGTCATAAAACAGAAGTGGTTAGTGCACTGCACTTTTGCAGTAATGATGATGCCATTCATTGCTTACACAATGGGCAGAGAGCTCGGTATTTATGATGAGCTCTGGAGGATGAATTAGCATCCATTAGGACTGCCATTGACAGCTCCGTTAAGCTCTCGCTGCTGGAAACAAAAAGTGAAAAGTGAAGGCCTAATTTCCATGATGGCTTGAAATACTGCCCCTGCCATGCTCTGTGTGGTTTTTAAATAAATCATCTTTATTGTGACAAAGTACATTTAGGCCACAACTGGCAGCCAACAGGCAAGTTCTCCTGCTGGCTGTCAGTGTCTATTTAAAGTCATACAGGCGCAGCTGGCAGAGCCAGTGGCTTCATGTGAATTTCTACCTGCAGGGCACCATCCAACCCAGATCAGGCTCCCCGTGGTAATCTGTCCTACTTTCAGCTAAAGCACTGTGGGCCCATTTTCACCCCAGGGTCCATAAACTTTTATTGAATTTGTTCAAGGTGAAATCCAGGACTAGTGTCCTCTGGTCAAAGGAAAATCACAGGATACCGTTGTGGACACAAGCTTCAACAGCATGTAAAATCCACATGGGGGAAAGAAAAAAGAAAAAGAATCTGTCATGTACCCACAACCTTTTTAACCTTTTTATCCACAAAGCAGAAAATCAGCACGCAAATTTAATCAAACAGAACTTAACAGGAGCTGGTCCACATCCTGAGAATTTTTGCCTCTTGCGTGGTCTAATATTAATACTAAAGCCAAATATTACAAATTAGTGTCTCTGGTGAACTACAGGTAATATTTTTGGTATTCTGTTGGTGACAGATTATTTGAGTTGCATTCAAATTGTGTATTCTCCTAAATAACCACAGAAGATAAACAGGCACCGGGAGATAAAGCTAATCTGCAGGGAAATTAACATGATTGCACTATCAGTGCTGCTCAGTGTGTTTTGTTTCCTTCACTGACCCTCTGCCCTTTACAATGCATTCTGCACATCATTATCAAATAAACTGCCACCATCTGCTCGAATTGAGATAAGCGTCCGTCCAATCAGACCTGCTGAACAGCAGTTAGCAAATGTGTAGCACATACTTATTGATATTTAAAGCCTGTGTACAGCTTTATCCGCCTCATGAACTTAGTAATTAGCAGCTTTCTATCTCGATGCTCCTCTCTGAGCTGCAGTAAATGTGGGTGTCTGCCTGGTGGAGTGAGGCTGAAAGCTGGTGCCTTTGTGGCTTCAGAGAGCACAATCAAGCCTAGAGAGATCTTTATCAAGGTTGCATTAAAGACGACAGCTGAAGTTATTACTGAGCAATTTTAATACTTTTTACAGTTTTATTGTTTAGTTTAGTTAAACGAAATGGGTTTTCAAAATACAGGCTGATGTCTTTTATCTACCCCTTCCAAAAAACAAAAATACAAGGGCAAATCTCTTTATGTGAAAATTTGGCTAACCAGCTAAAAACAAATGCTTAAAATGCACATCTACATCTTTAGTATTTCACCACTTTGTAAAAAAACAAACCTGGATGTAATCCTACATATCCCACATACATACATTGTAAAATTAGAGAAATATGAACACTACCTGCCAAAAGTTTTGCAAGGCCACCATTTTATAATTTTTACTGAAATGTGAGCAGCACAAACCCAGTGAATAAGACTAAATAGTATAAGTAGGTAGTGAAATTGTTAAGGTAAAAAAAAAGTCATGTGACAGCTTTCCTGGAGCAATCAAGCATAGAATTACTTCATGATCATGTTCATGAGGTCCATCAGATCAGTTGATACCCTTATACACAACTGAGAAATCCCGTATGGGGTCTGCTATTCATACTGCTTTAAACTTGCAGACAGCAACTGCACATCTGCAAGCAGCTTTGCAACCTGCCTCCACCCCAGGTCCTCCTTTTATACTGCACCTCACTTAATAACATATCTGTTGTTACTGATGCCTCCTCTGTTGTGTGCTTTGTCTTGCTGCTGTTCTCTCTGTAGGCTCGTGGAATGGTTAGGGAGGTCACTGGTGCTACAACCTCTGAGGACAATACTCTACTGGAAGTAGTGCTGTACAGTATATTGCTATCAAAAAGGTGAGAAAAAGGCAAATAACAAAGGAAGACAGAATGATTGGTTCATCCTACAGCAAGAGGATGACCCAGCTCAGAAGAAAAGAACTACATGGTAGGCTTAAAATGATGGAAGATGTTAAATCCTCCAGACTTAAGCCCTGCGGAGCTGGTTTTGAATGAGCATGAAAACTGGGTGAAAGCAACCTACTGTAATTGCAACATATCTGTAAGCCACAGTTATTTCATTTTGATCACATTTAGGATTAAAGATTTTATGATTGATTTGCAATGTAAGCTATGAGCTGCCAAAAACAATTATGCCAGAACAACATAACATTAATCTTATTAAGAATAAGATTTGATTCCCACTCATAACATTAGAGCTCCAACTGAAGTAAAAAACAGAACAAAAACAAAAACAAAGAAACAAAAACAATCAACACTAATCTTGAGTGAGTTTTTTTGTTGTTGTTGTTGCCTGGGACCAGTTAACCTTGGTCTCTTAGCATCATATCCTGTTTTCAGAAATCAGGCTCAGATTTCAGAATATTGTAGTGTGTACAAATTTGTTTTAATAAATGTTATATTTTAATTACTGACTTTTGACTACCTGAAAATATTTCCAGAGTTCTTAAAGAAAAGGCTAAAGGCTGCACAGATGCTTCTCACCTCAATTTGAAGCTTTGGAGCTACTTAAAGTATTTTTTTCCTACACTTCATTGCAGTTGACCTAATCATGCACACGTCACACCAGTTTATTACATGAATTCAAATAGAGAGCATCTTAATTTGCAGTCAGCCTTTTTTTGGGCAATGTCATGTCTCCTGGCAGCTGCATATTTTAGCAGGTTTTGCATTTTTGCTACTTGATTTCCAAGGCACGTTGTCAGAACTGAAGACACAATATTTTATTCCTGTTAGCGTTTCAGTAAAATACTAAAACACTAATCCATTTTGCTGACAAAATGCCCAGTGTGTGTTTATGTGTAGTATATACACATGTGTGCTCATGTGTGTGAAGTATCTTTAAGTGAAGTGTTTAAGGGTTTCTGTAACAATAAAGACAAATCGTTTGACAGACAAACAGAAAATGTCTTCCGACAGCACCAGTCATGAACGGTAGCCAGTGGGTGGTAGAAAAGGTTGTTCTTTTTTCACACAAGGAGTAGTTTAAGAATAATTATCAGTTTATGTAGGTCTCAGACAAAGGCATAGCCACATGCTACCAACTGCTGTGTTGAGGGCATGGAAGGTGCATTAATGCAAATGTCCTGAGGAGTCAGGGCTGGCAGAGAACAAAATGGAGTATATTATTGTTATTTAGCCTCAGAGTGCTGGAGTATGAAGACTGACTATCTACATTTTGGATGAATATTTTTTGATATGGTAAAATACCAGACTTTGGCAGGTAAGAGTAAATGAAAGCCAAACACTTGTGACACAGTAGCATTAATACATTATCTTTATTGGACCAGGAATATCCACAACAAATTTAATTTAAAAAGGCCTTAAATTTTAAATATTATCTCCAGTATGCCATTAAATCTGCATCCAGGGTACAGCAAATACCAAATTACACCAATCAGCCACAAAATTAATACCATCAGTTAGTGAAGTGAATAACAATAATTATGTTGTTCTGCAGGGAAAATTGGGATCCATCTTTTTTTTAAATAAAGCATACCACCCAGCTAAACACATAGGCTACATAATGGCAGCAGCACACTCCCTGATGCCAGTGGCTTCCCCCAGCAGGACAATGACCACAGCACAGCCTGCTCCCTGCTCAACCCATATGCTACTGCAGGGGGCTAGACTTTGGTTTGAGCCCAGACCATTTTGCCCCCCCGTTGCCCTGCTTTTCTATTTATTCTCCATATCAGACTTGGACATTGTATGGACAGTGGGCCACATCCAGCCCTTTGGTTGTTCCTGACTGGCCTGTGAGAGGTCAATAGGAAATTACAATTCAAATGTAAATAAGTGTACATCAAGCAGTTTATCCTATTTTAGCCACCAGGCACTCTTTGATAAATTTCCCATCTGGGAAGGGCTTACTGTTCTTTGCAATTTTGCAGAAAATCACAATACAACTTTGCTGTTTTCATTTTTAGTGCCACTTTTTTCTTTACATATATACATGTGTTCAAGTGAATGCAGCTTTGCTGTAAATGTGCTGGAACAAATGTTTATGAGAGATTTGAGTTTGCCAGCTCGAAAAGATGCCAGTTTACAGTAAAAACAGAAACCCAAATGGAGAATCATTGTTTTTAACATGACATGGACTGAAGTCACAGGTAAAGCCGTGTGCTTAATTTATGGAGCGCAGATTGTTATGTTTAAGGCAGTGTTTCTCAAACTGTGAGGAGTGCCCAACTAGTGGGGCAAAGGGTCATGACAGTTGGGGCGCGAACGCCCTGGGAGAAAAGTCGTGCCGAGCAAATGTTGAACATTGGATTAATTCTCATGACTGAACAAGAAAATGTTAGCACAGCGGCTAGCAAAACTCTCCACCGTGTGAGCTGATCCATAGAGCCAGCAGGCAGGTGGAGGTGGGGGCTTTGACATCAGTCCCAGTTTCTCATGCGGCCACTTGAAAAAAACTGATTGCCCATCCCTGCTCTACACTATCCTGTAAAATAAAGGATAAAATGCCAGAAAAAAAATCTGTCTTGTTCTTTCAATCAAACGTTCCAGCCATTTTTGAACTTCTAGTTTTTTCCAGTACTCATATTTTCCCTGAACTTCCCTGTGGGCCCCTGTTCAGAGAAACCCCAGGTGTTACACTATCAGTGTTTTCATGTCAGGCAATACCAGACACCTGTGTCTATTTGTAGAACATAGTCAAACTCTAAAACTCATGAAATTTTACTCACTATTGACCACAAACAAAACAAAATCCATATTTTCAAATGTTTCTATTAACTTGAAATATAAGCAATTAAATGTAGGTCGTTAATTACAGTATTAACCCTGAAAAAGCTGTCGTGTTTTGTGTGGTACTAACCAGTATTCTGTGATTAGTGTAGTTCCAATAAAAATGACGTAGGTAAGAAATCAGTTCCAGCAAATTTTCAATAAAGTTGACAGCAATGGAAAATGTTCCTCAGATTACACAAGAACAGGCGCAAATCAGAACACGATTAATCACTCTAATGCTTCTCTGATGTGTTGGTAGTTGGCAGTCAGAAAACAGGTCCTGCGTCACTCACGTGATATTTTTGATGACACACACTCTACAGGGATTTAAATGTCACTTTTAATCTAAGGCTAATTATTTAAAAAAAATTAACGAATCTGATTTAACTTGAATCACAGGAGTCACGCAGCAGGTGATGTAATGCAGTGGAAGAGGCCCTCAGTATCCTCGCACATCCCTTTCTCACAGCCTGGTGGCAGAAGCTTGAGGCTGCACGACGTTTTTGGCAAATCCAGAATATGACAGAAATCCATGGCATGTGTCTAAGCCATTAAAATGCCTTAATGTAGTTGGTCTTGGCATGCAGCTCCATTCCCAGGATACATCTGGAAAAAACTGCCCTACTGATGATGCAGGATGTGAGTCACCCTAAACTTCTTGTGTACGGGTACAAGTCTAATATGATATGAAGGAGGAAATTAATGTGTAATTCATCATCATTTAAAGGCTTTTTCCCCAATGCTTTTAGAATAATTATGCCATTATCAAGATGCTTAATACAGATTTGCACATATAGCCTATCAAATTAACATTAATCAGCCTTCACAGATAATCATTCAGACATAACGTGTCTCACGCAGAAAATCTGCAAATCAGATTTTACTGATGTGATTAGTTCTAAAGTTGTGTATACAGAGAGAGACCTACAATTTAAAAATCAATCATCATTCAACCCCACAACATACCTTTCCAACAGCTCCCAACTGTCCAATAGGTCTGGGAGACTGAAGTAATGCTCTAGACTCACGGACTTTCCTTGAATAAAATTTTGGTTTCTACAAGATTTAACATTAAGTTTTATAACCAAAAACTTAGCCTTTGATTTGAATTAGATTTGGTGAAAGGAAACAGTGCAATGTTTTCATAAGCGAGTATGTGAGTGTCTGAACTCCTGCAATCATTTCCAGTCTGGCTAATCAAACTCACACTGTCAGCAAACCACAAGGACTGATTGGGGCTGCCAGTCACTGTGGTGTGTGCCACTTTTTACTGAACCAACCTATGATTTAGTCACAATAACACGTAGAATTAGACAACCTGCTGTATTTATCCAGTCACATTGTTTAGTGACAACAGAAAAACAGATCCAATGTGATCACATGAAAAACAACATGCATGCACTGTGTACTAGAACAGAACACATATTTTTGTTATGTGTAAGAGACACTACAACACACAGATTTGCATTTAACCCTGACAAAATATGAATGAATACTAATTTATCTCTGGTTTATCTTTAACTTTGACTTCCCACTGTTTAGGATCTTAACTGTTTAGGATGTTAACTGACACGATTTCAGAAGAAGAAGATGAAGAAAGATGACAGGGTCAATCAAGAAAATATCCCAGGAAGGATCCATGCTTTCATGTTGTTTATGTCAAATTCTGACCGGACAATCTGAGTATCACAACAGAAATCAAGACTTATCAGATCAGGCAACATTTTTCCAATCTTCTGTTGTCCAATTTAGGTAAGCTGGTGTGAATTGTAGCCTGTTCCTGTTCTTAGCTGACAGGTGTGGTCTTCTGCTGCTGTAGCCTACCTGCTTCAAGTTTCAAGGTTTTGTCTGTTCAGAGATGCTTTTTTGCATACCTTGGCTGTCACAAATGGTTATGTGAGTTACTATGACTTGAGCAGATCACCTTGACCATGTCTAAATCTACTTTCATCTGTTCTCTTATTTAAAAGGGGTTGCCATTACAGGTAGCTCCCTATGTAAGATTTGGCAGATTTTTACACCAAATGTCCTTCCTGACGCATCCCCCTTGAGTTGAGAAGGTGTACCTTATAAATTGGCCAGTAAATGTATGTTTTTGTGGAGTCTGTAACAGTGAAACAGTTTGGGTTACTGTCATAGTTTTATAAACACAATAGACAATTTCTATGGTCACATAATTCATGCTTAGAATCATTCTTATAAACAAACTTTTCTCACACATCAAAGTCACTGTTGTGGAATCAGATTTTAATACTGTAAACAGTGCTTCAAATATGGCTGTGGAACAGCTGCAGCAAATTAAAATGCTCTCGGTGACACAAGGTACCGAGTCAGTACAGTAGACTAATTAAATTTGTTCTCTAAGACAATCTATATTGCAGTTAAAACCTTACTGTTCCATACTCATTACCCTTCGATTATAATAATGGGTCATTATCACTGCTGGATATTGAATATGTCCCCCAATAGGAAAATTAATGATCCCTTTAAACTGACTCATGAACTCCAAGCTCTGCAAACATACTCAGAAACTTTTTCTATAACATAAAGAAACACTGACTAGCTTCCTTTGAATCTCTCCACCCACACAGACCACAGATTAATGTCTCATAGCTAATATGGTGCATCATAAAATCACACTTGATTTGCATAAAGGGGAATTTATCTGTTCCAGTGACTAAAAGGAAAAGTGAAATTACTTTAGCTGTGCAGAAATCCATAGATAGTTGTTATTGTGCACTTTTGTTGTGCATATCATCACAGAAAAACTGATTAGTTTGCTTTGAAAGTTTTAAAATGTCCTTAACGTAAATGGATGTATAAGGATACGTTTTTAAGTTACATAAATGGGAAATATTGAATGGAAATTTGCTTGTGACCAAAATACTTTATATATTTATATAATAACAGAATATTCTCATTCAAATTATGTCAAATTGAAACAAAATGTGTAAAATCTAACCAAGTTTATTGGCACAGAAAACGCTGCACGTCATGCTACAGCGTGTTTGGCAGGAGCTGGATTACTGTCACGTCATAGGTGGTGCGCATACTGAACATTTGTGAAGTTTTATGAAATTAGTTATAAAAACCACATTCCTCTGAATTTCTTGCTTCAGTTTTAACAAATAAATCTTGTATTGTTCAACATGAAGCCTATTTCATTTCATTTGCCTAGGACATGTAGTTACTCAGATATTCACATCTCAAATGATGCAATTTTTTTTTTTGGAACACCCTGTACTTTGTTTATCGATAAACAAATTTAACCACTTTGAATAAAATAATCATAAAATATCCAAGTTTCATCTTTCTGAATGTTATCTTCATTTGCACCAGGCTTAAAGAAGGTATAGCCTATCTATACCCCCTCTATGACTACAAGGCCATAGCTAGACCCCTGCAGTTTGCATTATTCACCATCTGGCAATACTGTGAGGACAACATTTTTCAACTTCTCCAATATTTCAAAAGCCATCTGACTTCTCAGAAAGCTCAGTCATGAAGATGGATGCTATACTTCCAGCCTTAATTTAAAATTTCCTTGGGGTTAGAGCACAGTATGTACAGCTGCAGAGGTGGCCTTCTGATTCCACCCGTTTTACCACTTTTCCTTTTCTCTGTGTATATGTCAAGCATCAGGAAATGATCACAGTTGTTATATTAACAGTAACCCTGTGAAGACACAGCAATTGTGGGCTGTATATATATAAAGTTAAGCTGCGAGGAGTACAGGGAGATAGATGCTGCTTCAAAAAGAGCTAGAGGTGATGCCATTTACTGATAAGGCTCAGGTCCTTCAACAGCACGTGACATTGTGATGGCAAGCATGAGTTTTCAGTGTTGCATCAGCTGGGTATAGGCAGCTAATCCCAGACTGATCAGGACCTCCAGTTCTGTTCTGGCAGATGATGAAGATGAGTTTAAGACGAAGACGCTCAAGAAACTTTTCAGCACATGCAGCAAAACAATCATTCCACTCATGTGCAGACAGGTGTAATGTGTAGGTGGCCCAATATTTCTGTCCATACAGTGTATGTCAATCCTGCCTAACATATGAGGAAAATATGCTAGGATATGAGAAATTGAAAAATAGTCATGTGTTGCTTATGCTAACTAAGTTTATTATATTATTTATCGATGAAGTATCATAAAATAATGGAAAGGATCTCAAAGTGCACCAAAATATCCAAGAGGAAAGCTAAAAGGAAGACAACCAGCACTTTTTTTTAACATTTTT
Source organism: Andinoacara biseriatus (assembly GCA_015108635.1). Lineage (NCBI taxonomy): Eukaryota > Metazoa > Chordata > Actinopteri > Cichliformes > Cichlidae > Andinoacara > Andinoacara biseriatus. The sequence goes on along the minus strand of VUQJ01003061.1, from coordinate 1,016 downwards.
GATGGTGGGGTGTGGTGTTTGCTTGGCTGCAGATGGCAGAGCTGGGGATGGATGGTTCAGAGGCCATCGTCAGGTGATGTGAGTGGCAAACCTATTGCACATGAACTAATCATCTCCTCTCCCTATTTCAGTAGTGTGCTGAGGTGCGGAGGGGAGGTGGTAAAAGGAGTAGAGAATACAACGGAGGGAAAAGCTGGCATGTAAAAAGTTAAAAAAGCTTGTGCAGAGCTGGGCTTATAACAGGGGAGCTCTGTGAATGTGCTGGATGTGTGTGGTCAAATAAAATGTGTGTGATGAACTATGTTGGCATTCTGTGCATTGGGGAAACCCACAAATGAGTGAGCCTCACAGACACACTTATACATCAATTCTGTTTTAACTGAAATAATAAAAAGCTTTCTTTTAATGCATTAATTTATCAAGAGGTCAAACAAAAGGCAAGACTGGTACAGCGAGACTATGTGCTACAAAATCAGTTGGTAAAAGAATTTAATTTTGCACATAAACTAATTTTAATTTTAAAAAATTCAAATTCAATCAATTGATTCCTTACCTAAAATAAACAAATAAACAAACAAACAAATAAAAAAAGAAATGAAGAAAAAAAATCTAAAAAAATCCCCACACTGCCTTTATCTTTAACAGGCTCCAATTATGCAAGCTAATCTGAGCATATTTCCCTGAGGAGACAAAGACATAATTGCCAGCAATCTGCACCGTGATATCAGCAATGTTCTTGTGTGGCTTTAAAATGACTTGACACATCTGGGAATGGCAGGTTTGTATTGGTCTGAACTCCACACTTGGCTTCATCAAAAGGGGTCAATTATAAAAAACAAACCGGCCGGGGACTCATTTTGGATGCAGAGGAACTGAACGAGGGCAGATGGTAGGCAGGAGACCGAGCCTGCCCTTGAGCAGTGATGTGAAGTCATTGTTGTAAAACACACATTGACAGGGGAGCGCTCGCATGCATTTAGGAAGATGGCATAAAAAACATCACATCTAAATATATA